>CAEGAF010103000.1:0-50061 GCA_903067075.1 Micropoecilia bifurca
TGTGTGTGTGTGTGTGTGTGTGTGTGTGTGTGTGTGTGTGTGTGTGTGTGTGTGTGTGTGTGTGTGTGTGTGTTTGGGGGTTATCTGCGCAGCGAGACAGACAGTGGAGGCTCACTAAGAGATCCTCATTAAGGATCAGCCCACTTCCCCCCTCAACCAGAGCGTCCCGTGCTGCATTCCTGCGACCATCAGTCTGCCACACCATTCAAGGTGTGGATAAGACGTATGACCTCTCCCCTCTCCCACCGTCGCTGCGTCCCTCCCCTGATTGAAGTCAGGCTGCAGAGCTGCTGAACCAAACCGGGGGGCGTCCCGCAGCATACTTCAGGAGCTTGACGGATAGGTCCGGGCTTTGTTCCGCTGGGATTTGGAGGAGTTAGGGGTCAGCTTATAGACACCTCCTCTTCAACCCGGGTCCACCTCGCTGGTGGTGTCGTGAGAAAAGCTGGGCCTCTGGAGCGTTTGCTGTTGGTTCTGGGGGGGACAATGTCAGAATCGGGGCGGTATAGAGTCTGCATTTTGTAAAAATGTCTGATTAAAGGAAAATTTTATATCAACTTTAGTCAAAATCAGAGGTTCCCAAACTGTGGGGCGGGCCCCCCAGGGGGGGCGCTGTGCCATTGCAGAAGGCAGGGGGGGAGGCAGAAGACGTGTGTATGACAACAAAAACCATGAACGCTGTATGCGCTGGGTTTTTACTTCAGAGTGGACAACTTTCTGTTATTTCTATGTCAATTTGATACAGTAGGGGCTTCCACACTTCCCATATCTGTGTCCTCTGTCACTTTTATCAGCAGTTAAAACTGTTTAATCCGTTAACATGTGGCAACCTGTTTTCCGAGCCGCCTTTAAACGCAACATACGACGCGGCAGGGAAGGAGACCTGCTGTTGCTTTGCGGAGCTACGCAGGTGTTAGAATCAAGGCAGCAAACCAGCAAAACGCAAAGAACTTTTCACAGTTTTTCCCACAAACTAACCGACTGAGTTGAGTAAAGCTGTTAGATGCAGGTACTGTTAGCTAAAAGATGACTAGCTAATATCAATACAGCACCTTAAGCTTGACTATTTCCTTGACTATTTTTGAATATGTAGCCTGTAGGCTACCGATGTTGTTGTCTATGTTCAGCTACGTACATTAATTTTGCCCCCCAAAAAACTTGACACCCCCTCTCACATGCCTCGTTCAACCAGACAGCCATTTCTAATCCATAACGGGGGCCCAGAAAATGTTTGGAATCCACTGGGGGGCGCAGGAGAAAAAGTTTGGGATCCACTGGTCAAAATGAACACAAAATGTTGGCGGTTACCATCAGGAGAAGGTGTTTGTTTAAAAAGAGTAAAACGATGTTCTGCTAGTAGAACCATCAGTCCAACCCAGAGTATCACCATCTATGCAAGGTAACCAAAAGAACGGCTCTCGGATGATTTGCTATGTTTTGTGTGAACTGCAGCCGATTGATGGCCTGTAATAATATTAAGAAAAGATAAATAAAGGCTCCGCTGAAGCACGAAATGCATCTATACAATATATTTGCTGGTATTAAAGAGACTGACCGGTTGAAGCAGCTGTGTAGCTCATGTCAGAACAAACTCCAGGGATCAGTGTAATTTAGCTTTGGCACACAACAGATCAGATCTACACAAAAGATGGTTTTGCTGTTTAAGCTACTGAAGCATGAAGACAGTTTTTTACCGCTAATCCATCTCCCTGCCACTGGTCTTACAGAACCCTGTGAAGGTATTTGAGTCCCTATAAATTTGTCACATTTTGGAGTATTATAACCACAAACGTCAATGTAAAACTCTTGAATTTTACGTGACAAACCGATGCAAAATTACTGCTTAATTTTAAAGTGGAAGATTAACTTATTTTAACAAATAATGGTCTAGGTGTGGTATGCATTTGGATTCAGCCACCCTGAGTAAATACTTTGTAGAACCTGCTATAGCTGGAAATAGAGCTGCAAGTATTTTTTCTTTTTTGGGGGGTGTGTCTCTACTGCTTTTGCATTCATAGATACAGAAACTCGTCTTTGTGACTCAGCTGAAGCTGAGTCAGACTGGACGTAAGAGTGTCTGTGAAAAAGCTGTTCCACAGATTCGTCATCAAATTTAGGTTACAGACTTTGCAATCAGTTGCTCTACTAGCGCAATCTAGGTTTGAAATACACCCTATAGTAGCTTACAGAAACATACTCAAGCTTGATTCAGGAGGGGAACAAAATCCTCGTGACGTATATGTCACATAAAATGAGGAAATCTGAGCAGAGGTCAAACTCGGTGTGGATCTATTGAATTTGTCTCGGAAGAAGAAAAGCTTTGGAGTGTTTTAAAAAAGATCAGCAGGGAGCTGGAGCTCCATGCTGTGCCAGAAAACCATGCTGCGATGCTTTGTGTCCGGGCCCATGGAAAGAATTACAAGCTACCATGCGGCGCAAGATAAGGGCTGAAATGTCTGATCTCAGCAGAACCCTGGCTATAACCAGTTCATCCACTCCAGTCTCCACAGTAGCTGCTGACCTAACGCAGAGATGAGCTGGTGATCCGCAGGCCGCCCTCAGATCATGAGTGCAAAACTGAGAATTAAAGGCAAGCTAAAAAACTAAACTTAAAAATAGGGAGAACATAGCCGTCCTTCTGAATTGCAAGTAGAGTTAAATTAAAGATACACAGAATTTTCTTTGATATGATTTAATATAAGGCTGGATTTTAGCCCAAAAAAGAGAGAGAGAAGGAGAGAGAGAGAGAGAGAGAGAGATAGGGAGATAGAGAGAGAGACAGAGAGACAGAGATCGCTTTAAGAAATTAGAGCATGACATTTCCAGGCAACATGTTTATTGAAGCCATGCTCAAACCCAGCCTATTAGCTTCTGAACAGGGAAATTAATGCAAAAAAAAAAAAAATATCACTGTACAAATAAGGATGACCTCAATATCACCAGTCATTTATTAAGCTTACAGTATAATATGTCAGACTCAACACTTGTGGGTGATATTTTCATGTTGAGCAACACAAGTGCAAGTTTAGTCTGCTTTGATGTGACTCATTGATATTTAGACTGGTAACAAATTTCACTATAATTCCACTTGAAGGTGCACAGAAAAAAACTAAAGAAAGAAAAAAAGTTCTTCTGCTTAATAATAGACGTGATATTTTGATTTGAACGTCATAAACATTAATGACTAGTGTTTCAGTTTCTCTCAAAGCATGTTAAAAATGCTTTGACTGGAAACCCTGAGCCATAATGTGGGATTGGACCTTCAACATAATGTTGTTTTGGACTAGAGGGCTTCTCCTGCTTCTCAGACAGTCCAGAAAATGTAAGTTCTTGCTCAGAAAATATTGCATTTAATTATTATGTTCAGAGTGTGACATTAAAGAAGGTTTCAACTGAAAAAAAGAAGAAAATGTACAGTTTTAAATCACTGGTTTGGAGTTTGTAGATACAAATCCTGCACTGCACTCGAATTTCTTTTTAATGCTGAAGGAGAAAGAAGTGACCCCATCATGTGATTGTTCATCTTTAAAGCTCCCTCATAATTATAGGAGAAGCTTAATGGAACTTAATAGAGATCTGGTCAATATAATACATATTGATACATTCTGGCATAGGATCCATGAATGTCTATCTGCTCCCTGAGGGCCACGTCTGTTCATTCCTCACGTAATATGCCTGAGTGTCTGCTCAGCTAACGTCTCTAATAGCCGCCTCTTGCCTCCTAATCCCATTACTGATCACACTGCTGTGTCAGTATAATAGACAAAGTGCATGTGGAGCCGTATATGATAGCTGGGCTGCATACCTGGCCTTTTCACTTTAAGACAACCATGTAAACCACAAACGTCCATTTTTGAAACAGGATCATGTTTGCTTTAGTGTTGTTCACTGTTATTTATTGTACATATTGTGACTGCGTGCACACTGCAAAAAATGATTGAGTGATTTTGGTCTCATTTCTAGTGCAGATATGTTAGTACAATTGAAATAAGACAAAACTAACTTATAAGTAAGTTTTCTGCAAAATATAGTGGCTCGATTTAAGCCATGATTTGTTCCATCGGCAGATGAATCACTTTTAACAAGACATTTTTCCCGTCACAAGTGAAACAATCTGCCAATGGAAATAGTACTTTATGAGGAATTATAAAGTATAATATTAAGGAATTATTCCCTGAAAACAAGCTCCTTTATCTTGCAGAAAAATTACTTGTCATTTCATTTGTCTTATTTCAAGTGCATTTATAAATTTGCTCTTGCAGCTGGGCTAAAGTGCTCTAAGTTTCTGTGTTTTTGCAGTGTGCTCTCACAGCAGATTTCTCTTCTGTTACTAACTTAATGATTAATGTTCCAACAGGCTTCTTTTTGTTATGTATTGGTAAGAAGCTTAAAGGCTTTATAAAAATCACAAGAGGCCCCAGTCTGTACTATAAGCAAATAGAAATATGTCGTGCATGTGTTGAAAGCAGTAAAACCGACTCGACGTTAACCAACAATGCTTTGTCCTCCCGATATCCCACCGCAGCTGTCCAGGTGCACATCCTGAAGGCAGACAAAGCCGGCGAGTGGTGGAAGTTCACCGTCAACATCATATCCGTCTACAAGCAGGGGGAAAGCCGCATCCGCAGGGGGGACCAGTTCTTATGGGTCCGCGCCAAAGACGTGGCCTGCAAGTGTCCCAAGATCAAGCCCGGGAAGAAGTACCTGCTGCTGGGGAACGACGAGGAATCCCCCGGCCAGAGCGGAGTGGTGGCGGACAAGGGAAGCCTGGTCATCCAGTGGAGGGACACGTGGGCACGCAGACTGAGAAAGTTCCAGCAGCGTGAGAAGAAAGGGAAGTGCAAGAAGCCGTAGGCGGGGAGCAAGCAGAGAGGAAGCTGGAGAACGAAGAGGAATCCTCCACAGGTTCTCAGAAAAAAAAAGAAGAGGAAAAAAAAAGAGAGAAAGTGAGAGATACAGAGGACCCGGGACAGAGGACACTGTTTATGTCGCTGCTTTTTGTGTAGAAGCATGAAGAGAATTATTTAGGATGATTTGTATTTTCTAGTGAACTTTTGTTGAAGGAGGTCACCTTGCAGATTTGGTTTCATGGTTTATTTTTACCCTGAGATTCGTCTCTCTAGTGGATTTGGCGAATTTGCACCTGTTACCAGTATATAACATTATTTGTGTTTGTTTTCTTTACTCTAGTATGAAAACCCTGTATTGAATGCTCTAATTTTTCTATGGACATCCTACGCTGGTGCAAATGACAAAAAGACACTTAACCACAGCTGCAATATTGCCTCTGCATGTATTGTTTTTTTTAACTGTATTTTCCCAGAGAACTTAACTGGTTTCATGGAAAGCTGTCGTTTATCCGAGGTACGTGCTGTGAAAGCTACTGCTGCTGTGTCAAGCCAACATACATGTGGTTGTCTTTCGTTTGCTCTGAGTCAGGAATATCTGCAGTTTAAACAATCATAAATCTCTCAAGTTTTCTTTTTTGTGAGTTCTAGGATTAAGAATATGCAAGTGGAAGGAGAGGAACAGGGACAGAGTTTAGTTTTTATTTATTAAAACTCAACTACTCATCTTAAATCGTAAATGCTATGGTGCGTTATGCCAAGAGTTCATATTCACCCCTCTAGTTTGAGAACCGTCAAATCACTTAGGTGGCTGTTAAAGGAGTAATTCAAGATTTTTCAAGTGAGATTCTGTTAATAGGTTCTAGGCAGACCATATGTCAGTGCAACTCAAATAATAATTAAATGTTGAAGCTAATCCACTGTATGTTGCTACAAGTATTTTCTTGTCTGTCTTTGTATACATGTGTACTTATTCTATAGAGCTTCATAAGATGGTCCAACATTTATATCAGCTTCAACTTCTTTCTGCAGCCTGGCTACAATGTTCAGGAGATTTTTAGGAGATTTAAACATTTAGGAGATTTTATTACCATTCGTTGAAACAGTGCATTTGTGAGGTCAGACAGTGATGTTGGAGTAGAACGCCTCACACTCGGCGTTATGAGTGTGAACGCTGAGAATGAGGCGTTCACCGTCGGGACACCTACGGATGTTTAGGCCCTGATCCTAAAGGTGTTTCATGTCCCCCACCTACATATATGCATTTGTTCAACAGCACTGACACATCCTTGAAAAGTCCTGAACTACTCCTTTAAGGTGCTTTTGTATTTTATTCCATATTTGAAGAGTTGCTGTTGATGCTCTTCATTTCTTATCAGTATATTTAGACGAGTTATTTTTGTTACTGGCTTTTAAACAAGGCTCGTGTTTTCACAACAGTAAAGATAACAAAAAAAAAGAATATGGGACATGGATACAGCCATTGTTTTGCAGCAAAATGTTATGCATGTCACCTATTTATTTGTTTTACAAACTCATAAATACTATATTGCTGACAGCAGATTATTAAAACTTACATTAATTAGTTTAAAAGAATTAGAAAAGTATCTAACTGTAGGAACAAAGATGCAAAAGGAAAATGGAAACCATGAAAGGATCATGCCCAATACCTCATGATGCAGATATACATTATATACAGGACCTTTAGTGAGAGGTATTACTTTATTTATCTCCACCTTCATTTGCAATGTTTTCCTTATTATCGGATCTCAGATTTTTACTGTTTTTGCAGACATCAATGCAAGAATGCACACCGACTATAAGGACACAGTCCATTCGCTTCAACATTTTGCACAAGGTGGAATGGGTCGTAATCATCTGCCTGTTGATACCACTTTGCTCATCCGTTTGTACGCAGTTCACGTCTCTTGATAGGAACAAAGTCGCAGAGCTCAGGTTTGTAAAACATTAATAATTAATGCAGCGATCTTTGAAAGACGACATCAACAAAAACAAACCCAGGAATAAACAGTTTCTTGCCTCTCAAAATCACATGCATAACCTCGTCGGTGAAGTTTAATTAGGCTCCGCTCACAGCGGACTGCGAATGCAAAAGTTAACAGGTCGCCACTTGCTCGCCTACTAAGCACGCACACCTCCAAATTCCACCTAATCTGCCTTCTGACAGATCGAAGGAAGTTGACAGTTTTTCAGGTTGCATGGCAAAATGTGCAGAAATGTATTTGTCGTGCTCTCAAATAGATTGTGTGATATTTCTCAGTGAGAAGGGAGAAAGATGAGAACGCATGTAGAACGAGTAGGAAGAAAAAAGTATGAGCAGCAGCTCATATGGTTTACAATGCAATTATACGATAGTAGAACAACACAGAAATCAAAATTTGCATGATTCCTTCTGTTGATGCTCTTACGTTGCAAATTACGGCTCAGTAGAATCACACATGAAATGGGGTTTTCTGAATTAACTGAGATTCAGTTGTGTTAGAGCGATGGAGGAGATCTAGTGTAACGGAGCCTTATGCGTCCTTAAAAAGCCATGATGTTAACAACAGGGGTTTGACTGCAATAGATGCCTGACAAACAGATGACTAACATTATTGTGACGTAACTATACATCTAGTGTTTGATTTGTATTCGAATTATTCTGAAAAGATTCAGTGCTGCTCACGAACATGGAGCATATTTACATACTAAAATATTTCGTTGGTAAATATTTTAGTTTTATCGTCATCTGATGAATTTTAACCTCTAATCACATTTCCCTCATCTCTGTAGCTTCATGCTGTACTTTTTCCCAGCAGTGTGTAGAGCAATGGTTTGACAAGCCTCCCCTATGAAACGCCATAAACACGTCAAGGCATTGCTTTGTGTTCATACTATGAATTGTAAATGTTCTGTCACCATTGCAAAGACGTTTAGCAATGTTGTTTTACGATGCCTACTAATATATTATGGTTATTATATATGAATATATTTAATGACACAAGACATTGTGGATTTTGTCTTTTCAACTTTTTTTTTATTATTACTTGTATGTGGTTGTTTAGATCGTTGACATTAAAGAAGGAAAATAACTACTGAACACAAACTTGGTAGAACTAAATTCAGATTATCAGTTGAAATAAACTCGTTACATTGACAGATTATTTTCTTTGTTGCTGTGATTTCTTTATTTCTCCATTTTGCTGATTATGCATAAAACTAACTGTGCAAGATGTTCAAAGGTTGGCATATTGTTTTATAATCTAATCTAATTTTCATTTAAGCTTCTCCACAACCAACCTTGTTGCTATTTGCTCTACAACAGCTGTACTTGTACCAACATTACCTTACATGGATCATATTTACACCCTAGGTGACTTCTGAGTTATTTTAGAAGGGGATGAATACAAACTTTTTCAGACTTTTGCTTTTGCTTCATGGCTTTTTGGTGCTGGTCTCTCACCTAAAATCCCCATAAACTATGTTGTCGTTTGCATCATCATGTGACAGGATGTGAATGAGTGCATATTTTTTCAGGCACTGTAGACTGAAGATGTGATGCATGTGTGCAGAAATGATGTCAGCAGTCGACTCCGACCAAATATCACATTACAAAACCCTCCGGTACTCCAGAGATGCGTGACGAGGCTCTGACATGAAGGGTATCAAGGGACTATTAACTGAAAATGTCATTTATTAGATATTACAAGAAGAGCTGATTTAACAGGAAGCAACAGAGGCATGTTGGTAACTGTTAGGTCTGGCTACAGTCTGTTCGATAAACATTAGAAAGTTCTAGCAAACTTATGTTATTACAGCTGCTACAGAAATGCATGAGTTAATAAATGAGAATGTGAATATTGGAAGGTTACTGTACCTGATGTAAACCTCAGTCCAGCACAGAACGGCTGTAGACTGACAAAAATAGTTCACAATCTGCCAAGTAATTTAACATCCAGATGATCGATCAGTGGATGCAGTGATTCAAACGTTATTTTCACTACTGTAAAAGATGATTTATATTCCCACAATATGTACAGGACAGAGAAGGAAACGTCCTCAAGCCTCTTCTGCCCACAGTATATAAACAAGCATTTGTGCTGCTAAATGAGGGAAATTTTATTTCACATTCTTTTAATTTGATAGTTTCCAGTGATCAAAAGAGAGAACAGAAGACCGAAGACAGTATTTCAGTGAGGATCTGTGATTTAAACTGGTCCACATCCGCCGCCTCCATCAGCTACACGGGCCACACAGCGATCACAACGATGGCTATGAGCAGCAGCACGATCACCACCAGCATCCCTGAGCGGGCAAAAGGAAAAACAGAGACGGATGAGATTAAGGCACAAAGACATCAAACCTCAAATTATGTCATTATTATGTCATATCAACTCAATCAGGAGGACGATCACTGCCGAATTTCTTGAAACTTAATTGGGAATTATCAGTAGGATCTGAAACAAATGCCAACATTTTTTGTCCAGAGAAACATTTCATTTACACCAGCAAATTAAAAACTGATCCAGAGTCTCTTTAAAATGTGTTCATTTTTCATGTTGAGTTTTAAATTTACAGGAGCTGTTCGGATATTTATGAGGGGTGTAAGTTTGTAAAATGAGACTTTTTAACTCTACATTTGCTCCATCTGTAAGTAGCATCCCATTCCAATCCAGTTATTTCTTGAAAAAATAAAAATCTGTTTAAAACTGAGAAGATTTTTTGAAATTTCAGTTAAAAACTGCAGGTTGTTAGTTCAGATGTCAAAAATAATTCTTACAAATGATCCTGGAGTCATAGTATGAGCCATCTGTCTACCTGCTGAAGCTTAGCTCAAAGTTAGTCATCAACAAGACAAACTTTACACAGAGGTTGCAGTGGCTACAAACTCAAACCTCAAGCCTGATTTAAATAAGTTTGTGGGAACTTAAGACAATTTTGGACAGATAAAAGCCAACAAACCTCCAGCAAGGTTGCATTGATGTCGCTTTTTATGTGACTTGTACTGTGGTGCCGCAGTGCTGATCGCAGCATGTGGTTGGTATTTCACCCAACCATTTTTTTTAGTGTTACATTTCTCTCATTCTTGTGCTTTTTAGTCCCACTCCCCCCTCTGCCGTCTAATTGGCTGTTGGTCCCACAGGTGAAAAGTCAAGGCAAGGTTTAAGCCATGCTGGATAAACTGTGGTTAAAGGGGCTCCAGATGGCTTTGAAAGTCACTGCAAGTTGCCTTATTTGTTTAGTTTTTTAAAGTAAAATAAACCATGGAGAGATTGTGTTTTGTTGTTTATCCACATGTAGGTAATAACTTGAGCATTTTGTGTTTTTATTCTGTTTGAGTCGCAGCTGCTCAGCCAGGACATGCATGTTGGGTGTTATTGGCCGACAAGGCAGCACCTCTCCCCACTAATCCCAAACATATGTGAGCTAAATGTAAATGTCAAAGCAGAAACGTTTGCTCCGACGCTTGTGATGTCTCTTTAAACGCCTCCAGCTAAAAGCAAAACCCACATCAGAATCTGCTGCACTTATCCTTGTTTGCATGTAAATGACATGTAAGCAAAACTCAGCGCTTATTGGATTCAGAGTTAAGAATTTCATTGATCCTGATCCAACATCTGACAGAAACTCCACCTCATAGCAACAGCAGCATTAAGGAATGAGCTTTGCAAGCTATGCATGCATTACTGCCGAGCAAAGCTCTCACACTCTTCAGCTTCACATAATAGTCACTCATAAAGCCACAGTTGACACCCAAAGTGACCCCACCCTTCTCTTGTCCTTGCACCGTCACTGTCTGCCCCGGCAGCCAGACATGGCCCTCCTCGCCCTCAGAGGGACCCTTTGGGGTCTCATGACAATATTGGGGCTGGCATCCCTGATAGATTAGGGCGGCGCTGTGACAGACCCGCTGATGGAGATGGTTGGTGTCTGCTGACAGACGGACTGACCACCCAGGAGTCCTGCAGGAACAAGTCTGGGTTCATCCCATCTTAGCAATTTTCAGACGCATTGGTAAGACAAATCACAGAAAGAAAATGATAATTGGTGAGAGTGCTGACGCTGCCTCCCCGCTCAGAGTTCAAAGACCTTTCGGACCACAAAAGGCGAGCATGACCCCTAAAGGAAGGGGACATATTTTCTGTTGACAAGATTAACATGGGGTTGTTTCTCGAAACAAAACTGGGACAGACAGAAACTTTAATGAGTTGTTTTTGTTTGTTTGTTTATTCATAGGGCATGAAGAAAAAGATGGCAGATCAATAAAAGTTCTTAAATTATCCAAATTTTCTGTGACACGTGAAATCAACACGTGTTTAAGTCAAGGATCTTCTGTTTCAGAGTTTTTCTGCAAACTGTATTAAATTTACCAACGACTTGTTATAAACAGATGCTCATGTAGTTTTTAGGGTTCATTCTCGCGCAATTTCTATGGATGACATTTAGCACAGCTATAGTGGATGTTTTTCAGCCAGCCTGTTGGCAGTGTGCAGCAACAGATGGAGGAAGCGTAGAAATGAATGACCAGAGAAGACATTGGTCACTCTGGTACCTTCTAAGGAATTTCCTTAAAAAAAAAAAAAAAAAAAAAAAAAAGAGTAGAAAAAAAATTAAAAAGAAAAAAAAAAATTAACAGCTTGGTTGGCATTAATTCATTAAGCCTAAGTTTAACCTAATACCAAGCCAAAAAAGGTAGAAACTAAACTAATCCATCCAGTATTACACAAGCAGGCTAAACTATGAAAGAATCTCACTTACATAAAAACAACACTGGTGTAAAAACTTGATCAATAATATAAAACAGCTTAAACATTTAATATTATTGCTTCTTTTTCTCCACCAATACATGCATAAGAAATAAACATTAGGAGACAATCAAATCAACACAAACATTAGTGCTGCAGTTATAGTTAAAGTAATCCAAATCATAGCAAGAGTTTTCTTGGAAATCTCCCGTAGCACTGAGTGTGTAACTTAGTTGAGATTCAAGCCGACTCTGGGTTTCATAGGGCTCCTTAAGTGGCTCCCTACAAACTGGGGATTAGCCAAGTCAATTGGAGTCGTCATGAAGTGATGCTGTGTGTTGAGGATCTTCTAACTCACATTGCATAGGGGTTAGTCTGTAGGACAACAGATCCCGACACTAATCCAACTAAACTAAAACACATTTCTTAGTTTCTGCCAAAGCTGACAGAAGCGGTAATGACTGGGTATCCGCTTCATCCAACTGTAACAGGAGCAGATCTGTGCTTGAAATGTTTGTAGAAAAATGTGTGTTTTGTTTTGTTTAAGGAAGTTCTGTTCCTTAACGACAGCTGAGCATCTTCATTTTGAGACTCTGATTCAAGTTGCACTTGTGTTGCAAAAGAAAAGACTTAAAAACTGACTTAGAGCTGCGTTGAAACGACTCGACATAAACATCTCCGGCTCTATAGTCAGAAGTTTCTTTGTTGTTGGTGTTGAATCAAAACTACTTGTGGGACGAAACAGAAGCATGTAAAGTATCTATAGTGGTTTCTCAAACCACTAGTGTTTGATAAGACGTGTTAGCGGATCAATTTATGACGAGATAAATGTCTGTGATATTTATTCCTGCAAGAAAATTAGCATGTACAACAATCAGAGATTTGAGGCATTTCTGTTTTTTGTAACACAAACAAGACATTTCTTTCAAGTCAAGTGTCAAGTCTATCTCAAGTTCAAGGCAAGTCTCTACCAACTAAAATAAATACTTTCTAAACAAATCCCCGGCACCTACGTCACCTATAACCTCTAAGGTTAGGATTCCACAACTTAATTGTTTTTCCTTAGGCCTGAATTACAACATGACCATATCCTAATTATTTTTAAATCTCTTATTAATTAATAACAGTAACAGTTTAGTATTTTAACATTTAATTCACTTTGCTAGAATTTCCTAAAGGTTGATTTATATTGTTTTGTTCTAACATGGCCATATTTCCCATATTAGAAATATAAATTGCCATGTAAAGAAAAAAGTAACAAGAAGAAACCGAAATCCATTCAAGTCAATTTCTGAATGTATCCAAGTAAAATGATTGTTTTAGGGAAGAAATCTCTGCAGGAGGGAAAAACGGCCACAAGATGGTTCCTGACTTAAACGATGATGTGCATCATTACACGGTTAGAGCAGCAAAACTACTAAAACGTTTACGGTGAGCAGCAGCAATGCTAAGCATGCTCTGCTGCCAGACCAAGACTATCCTACCTTTGCAGAGACGCGTCTGAGACATAATATCAAACAGTGCCTTTGGATGAACAGAGCTTTTAAAAATAAATAAAGCCCTAAAGCTAAGGAATTATAAACACACTGCTAGAGCAAAAGAGGGAAAGCCCTTCGAACAATCTGTGGCATGCAGTATTTTCACTTCTTTCTTTGCTTAACGCAGACGTGAGTGTCAAACAACTGAGGTGGTGAACAGAGGGATGACAGAGATGAATGAACGAAAGCCAGCGAAGGCGTAGAGGTGAGAGTGAAGAGGATCAGAAGGGGAATTTTCCATCCCCGAAGACAAGAGGCATAAAACCCACAACTGCAGCAGGCATGTGCATGTAAAGTTTCTAAACGCAGAAAAATGGCATATAAATGCAACACCAACAGACAGAGATCACATGTACAGTTGTGAAAAAACTGGGCTGAAGCCTTTACTTCTTCATCGCTCCACCTGGGGTGTGATTCAAGTCCCACCGCAGCATTGACATGAAGTCATGATCTGGGCTTTGACTAGGCCCAGGACTTTTCGTGTCTTACTTCTCAGACAGTCAATAAGATTAAGTTCTGCCTCAGATTAATCTTGTATTTTTACATATGACCTCACCTCTGACTCATGGTGGATTCTGGTCACATCCCCAACCCATGACACGTCCACCTCTGTGCACCACTGTTACCATGGCGCCTTAAAGGCTGTATTTGGTTCACAGAAAACTCGTCCCCTGCTCTTGGGTCCAAATAATGCGACTACCTGTCCTAATAGGCTGTACACCTTCCATTAAAGTTGAACTTGTCCAATAACTTTTAGAAAGTTTTTTATTCTATGACTTGAATGTTTCAGAGCTATTAAAACTGATGTTAACATAGTGAACGGATTAAGCTTTATCTGGTTATACCTGATAAAGCTTAAAACACTTTAACGCTACACATTCATACACACTCCAATGATTTTCAGGTAGTTGGGTAACTTTGAATTAGAACAGAATAGAATAGAACTAGTCTACATTCACAAAAGGTAAAAAGATATATGAAAAACAAAAAAATAAGATTGTACAATAAGGAGAAATTATTAATGAAAGAAAAAATCTTTTAATTTTACTTTAAATTTAGTAAAAAAATGGGTTAAGTGCCTTGCTCAAGGGCACATCAACATGTAGCAGAGCAGGAAGCTGAAATCTTCTAATTGAAATACGACTCTCCTCCCAGTGAGTCACTCTTGCCCCTAATATAACTTCCACTATGTTATCCATGTTTTTCATATATGGTCCTAATATTTTCACAGAACCGTACCTAAACGTACAAGACTTGCACAAACCAGAGCCATAAATATTCTCCGATCTCAAACAGAAGAGGAAGATGGCAGGAGATGGGAAAGCAAAAAGAAACATGTTGAACCAAACAACAGACGGATCTCTGGGATTGTCAAACAAACTAATACTCAACCACCATGGGGACACAAGCAACAAAAAGAGGAATTCTGCAGGCTGACCTTCCCTCCGCGAGCTTGGTTTCTGTCTGCGACAGACCGTTAGCCGGGTTGAAACAAAGCAGCCCCAGCCAAGGCAACAGAAACTGGCATTTCACAAGGCGAAAAAAGAAAACAAGGGCTTTGCTGAGACTGACTACTCCAAAGGTTGGTGTTCGTCACCTAACTATCACAGCCATTTCCCTCTGAAAGGCATTTCTCTTTCAAAAAACCACAAAGGCTCTTTGTGAAAATGATGAAACAAATGTGATCTATGGTAAAGAGGCCAAAAGGTCTTTACAAAACTTTTTTTCAGGAAACTCCTCAGTCCTACAACATGTGGAGTTTTAAAGAAGATGGTGACATGACCTGATGTGTGACTTTGTGGGATTCATCAAGACATCGCCTTTAAATGCCTGCAGCATGTTAGGAGGCGTGACAAACAGAGCTCACCATCCAACAACAACATGCGCCAAGGCCTGATCTCATCATCTCCATGGTCTCAGGTTCATTACCCACCATGCTTTCTGCTTTCGACCATCTAAACCACAACCCTCTACCACTGGCTCAACTGATTGGTCACATTTGTGACTGTACAGCTGCTGTGCATTGCACAGGTATCCATGTTTTATCTTGCTGCAACTACAATGTCAATGGCTTTTATGTAATAGACCAACCCAATTTAGAGCATTACTGTGAAGAAAATCATTCATGTACGAATCAAAATCTGAAGAGTGTGGCATACATTGCATTATTAGTCCCAAAACAATGAAAACCTGGAGAATCACACCAGCAGATCTGTTGGATTTTGTCCCCACCAGCTTCGCTCATGTAGAAGCTGACATTTTTGTACATATTTTTTTTCAGCTAAATTGGATAAGGAGTGAATATAAAGAACGATTTTCAATTACAGACTAAGTTGTATTTAGTTAAGCTAAACACACCGATGTGCATATCTTTTTGAAAAATAGCTCAAGTAAAGCCAGAGCCATTTTCTTGTAGCCATTCATTGGCTTATGAATATTTGCGCACGTCTGCCTCACTTTAATGGCATGTTCTCCTGTATTTACCATTTTGAGGAGTAGTAAAGAGAAATAGGCTGCCGTCTCATGTCATTTACCCAGGGATATAGGAATCTATGGGTAAATAAAGACTCCTAGACACTGACAACGAGACAAAAGAAAATATCTATTTATAAAGTGTAACTATTTGCGACACCAGTGATTTTGTATTATTTGGTAAAGTAGTGCACACCTTTATCCAGGGTGCTGTTAAATGTGAATAGATTTAAGTGAGGCTCACCGCATGATGCCGACTTGGTCTCTACCAGCTTCACTCTTCGTGTCTCATTCCGAATCCTGCCGTCCGTTTTGTCCACGAGATGTGCAAGGTCGTCAATGATTTCTGAGACAGAGACAGGAAAAGAAGAAGAAAATTATTTATACTCACTTATGGCAATGTTTTATTATTCATAATGCTAAATTTTCACAAAAAAACTTTTTCTCCACATTGAACGGGAATATTTTTAAATGCATGCTTGGTCCCATGGCGAAAAGACCAAATGTGCATAAAGCTGCATTTTGCTTTGAAACAAGGCCAACATATTGTGCCTGAACTTGTAGTTAATGGGGCTTTAAGTTTCTGCGAATGTTGGACACCAGGTAAGATTTTTCCTGTAGAAAAGATTTGATTACTTGAAGTTCGTTTAAACTGAAGCCAAAAAGATTTGCGAGAGTCGCGGTGTTGACATGGCATTCCTCATGTCAACACAATAAAAAAAAACAAACAGAAAACCGTTTTTATTTAACACTGACAAACTTGAAAACAAGTAAATACAACTATAACTGCAGCCTCTACAAATTCTATAAGTAATGCCAAAATAAACACAAAAAACTCAAATTGGCTAAAACAATCCCTCTTTCTATAAAGGCCACCCATCAGCCTCTCTCCTGATTCCAACTGTCCCATTGACAGAAAGCTGTGAATAAACACAGTAAGAGAAAAAGCATTCAGCAAAAACATGCCTCATTGCGCTTGTTGTAAATCAGGAGATTTACAACAGAACAAAACTTGGATTAAAAAAAAGCAAGGGTCTGTGTGTCTGGAGCTGCAGATTGGTGGCCTGCTTTTTATCTTTGCTCCTACTGTGTTGATGGGTGCTGTGCAGTAGCCTTCGGAATATACAAAGTCCAAAGAAAATGAGAAATGTGGCGGAGTAAAAAAAAGAACGGAAATACATTTTCTGTGTGGAGGAAAAGTAAACTGAGGCTGTGAGTAAGTGTACCGCAGTAGAAACACGCAGCAACCAGGGCTTTGTATTTTATTGTGTTATAATAAGGTCTTTTCCACACCAACAAGAGTATTTTTTACAAAACAAATTTTGACAGCACCTCATGCTAACTTTTTTTGTGACAAAATGCAATAATAGAAGTATTTCAATACAAATCAGAGAACATGAAGATACAAGACATTTTTTTTTACAAACTTCTAAAGAACATATAAAGATCCACATCAGTCTCGTTTTGTCGTGACTCTAGTTTCATTACATTTCAAAGCCAAACTCGAAGGATTAAAAAAAAAAGAACATCAGCTACAAATTTTTGGAAGAAATCCTTCAAATATTTTTCTTCACGCTGCTTTAGTTTAAGACTCTGCTTGAACAGAGAGGTTGGACTTTTCAAGCTTCCAGTCAGGAATGCAACAAGAACTCCAAATGAAGTCGGAATTTTTGGCTGAGAAAGTTGGAGGCTACAGAGCAATCAATACTTGCGCCTCTAAAGCAGTGAAATGTGCAGGTGTGAGCCGCTGGTGCATTCAATTTTTCCCAGAAGTTAGAGCTTAAATCTGGGAATGACAACACACCCATGTTGTGCAAGTTTTAGCAGCAAGCTGGAAACCAGTGGTAGTTGCCAATTGTTAGTGGCGCCAACTACTAGAGACACAAGTCACTAACCAAGTATTTCGCCCCATCTTGTGTGTTCAAACGCATTATGAACCTGTTTATAAACAAAGGCTGTACAAAACCCCGAGTTCCAATGGTTTATTCATTATAATATATAAGGATTTAATAATAGCAAATAGCTTTTTGCTTGAAACTTCCACTGCATTTTATATACCCAGCAGCCATGTTGGAAAACTGAACTTGGGCATTTTCGGCCAGCATCTTCACATTTGGAGTTACAACTTCAAGGGGAACTTGGTACACTTGACTTCAGAGTACCAAACAATATATGTTAGAACCTCTGATGATTTATATATCATTAAACAATGTACGACTCCCATTTGTGAACATTTTCTTTTACAGTTTGAACACATAAAGATGAGAGAAATACACTTATGGGGTTCTATTAGTAAAGTAGTTAGCACTACAGCAATCAATAAATCCCCTTATTTTCCGAGTTTCACCTTAACCTACTCAAGTCTGACATGATGTAATTTCCGTATCCAAGCCCTGACGTCTGAGACAAACTGGCATTGTAGAATCTACTTCTGAATTTTGATGTAGCTGATTTTGACATTATCGCCTCCTGTTGGTGCGATATTGGTATTAGCAAGCACTTTATAGCGCTAATTTTCTTGAAAGGACAAGGGAAAAAAAAATCAAATCTCAGATCAATGTAGTTGGACTGTTAGTCACGTCACATTAACGTTTAAATTAAAATTCAACCAAAGTCACATTTAACTGGAAATATACCTGAAACGACAGTCTTACTTATTGCTGTTGTTTAATGGTAAAATGGTGCTCAATCTGCACGAGTCAAGGTTTTATTGTTCCTTAAAAATTGGGCTACACGACTGATTTCCCAGCTATGGTAAATCAGTCATGTAGCCCAAAGCCGTTTCCAGCATTTTCCTTTTTCATCCCTTTGCGGAACATTTGTCCAAACATAAGTCATCCCTATTACACAAGATATTTTGTGTTTTGACTGATATGGCGTAATTAAGAGGCACAAATGTGGAAAAAATAAAGTGAAACATGTGGCAGTGCCGGAATACGAGGGAGTCGGGGAGACTGGAGATGTGAGGCTGCGGTATGTTGTGTCTCTGGAGACTCCCACCTCATCATGTAAGCATCAGGCAGCAATTTAGACTGAGGAAACCTCTTCCTTTACTGTCAGGGAAAGGGTGTAGATATGGAGCCGTTTGTGCTGCATGCCACTCCAACTAGTCATAAAGGAAGCCGATACTGAGCGGGCGCCAAGTTTCCTGATTCAGTTTTGGCCAAACTGTAGCATCTCGATTCAATGATGAATAACTTAAATTCACAAGAGATGTGACTCAGTCTCTTAGCCGTAGCTGAAATGAAACATGCTATTTATTTCAGGAAGGATGAAAAACCACTTACTGGTTTTTTATATAAACAGCCTTTCAGTTCAGGATATTATTACGCTGTGTCTAACAACATAATTCTCAGTTCCCAGTTACAAGCCTCTCTTTCGCATATGACAGTTTTTGGCTCAGGTTTGGATCTGCCGTCTGAAGACGTGTTCAGGATCTCAGCTGAACTAAATAAAATGAAGGCGCAGTCTCTAAAGAATGTCCCGCTTCGACTCTGAACAGCGACTGACGACAAATGAAGAAAAACAATGAGTTGATTTTTTTTGCTGTGAAAGAAGCAAACTGTGCCTTTTCATAATTATGTTAACTGCATGCGCAACTTAAAAATCAGCTTTCTGATTTGGCCTGGAAACTAATTACTCAACACACTGTTGTAAACAAAACAACAGCTGATTATTTATGAGGTATTTTTTATATGCACACAGCAGAAACAGCCCAAACCAAAGTGCCAATATTGATCAAATAAAGTGAATGACAACCCGTTTTAAAGTTATTAACACAACTGGGACATTGGTTTTGTTTCATTTCCATAAGAAAATGTAAACATTCTCCTGTCTATCATTCCCTTATTTACTCAAGCATTGCCAATTAATACATTCCTACTTCCAATAAACAAACTTGAACTAAGCCATTACATAAAAGTTTATGTTTCTTTGTGAGTAAAAATACTTGTTATTTTGTAATTCCACTTTATTTTCTGAAGACTTTGTGTTTCATACTACTTCTATTGGTTCTCCTCTCTGCTGGGCTCCCCTGACTCTTATTCTGATACATACCCAAACGACCTCCAAATGACGGTTTTATCCATCACAATTACATACCCAAACATCTTCACACTTTCCTAAGCAGATTGCAATCTGCAGGTATTGGAAAAAATGGAATAAGGTGGTGAAGGAGCAAAAAGATCAGCAAATGAGTAATATTCATGATGCCTTTTCTTTGAACAAATGGACAAAAATTTAGGTTTAAAATAAAAGGTATTTTACAATATAAATTTATTCTTATTTTGATTAAACAACTTGAACACCACCGAATGAATTTCTCAGCCAAGTTCTGCAAAATGGCTCCATAGACAGTCCAATCCTTCAGTGGCTTCTGCCAATGTTGCAGCATCCAGCCTATAAAACAAAATCTCTCTCTCTCAAGAGTCTAGACTTGAAACATTATGCATCAACTCTGTGATGAAAATAGTTTTCATACCACTGGCTTTAAAATGACAGCTGAACTCAGGATGCTCTTCATTTGTCTTCGTCTTCAAATGAAAATATTTTAAATGTCTCTGGATCAATTTACCCCTTCATCACTTCATATCCAGATTTAGCCTGAATGTCGTTTAATCTCAAAATCTTTCCATTTTATAATCGTAAACAAGCCTTTTAAGTTCATGAGATGACATGTGTGCATACAGGTATGTATTTTTCATGATAAAGTATTTTACTGAAATATGATCGTGAACAGTCACAAAAATGCTGAAATGCCACAGTGATCACACAGCGTGATTGTAAATTATTCACAGAAAATGTGACATATATTTTCAATTTATTCTGATTTTAAGAGCAACTCTCAAACCAAAATAACTGGGCACATTCCTGTCTGGAGTAACATGACCACATTTAAAGTAGCAGTGTCCAACAAATATTTTGAGTCCACATATTTGTCAAGTTAAAAGTTGTGATGGGCCACAAAAATTATATATTTTTTCTGATTAAAAAAAGAAAACTTTCAGGCACTTTAAGGCAGTGCAGCCAATGACAGAAATATTAGATCCCTGTCCTGGTTTATTGCTACCTATGGAGTCTTTAGGTCAGAGACCAAAATAAAAACTATATGTGTGAAACCTGTCTCTTTTAAGGCATGGGAGCTATTAAGCTCACACACATCAATGGAAGACAGATGTTGCTCTTACATGACGTCACCAACGACCTCACGTTGCCGGATCTGTGAGTAAGCTCAACGGCATTTCATCTGGGCTCCAGCATCTTACAAGGTTTATATGAAATACCTGTCCATATGGCCAGTTTTGCGGTTTGCAGCAAACTAACATATTTACCATAAGTATCATCAGTTTGTTTCCTGTTTTATGAATCTTTCGCTTCAATTTGATCCTCGGTGTCTGTATTTCAAGGTGGACGTACTTCCAAGCTTTATTTTGCTTGTGTCTCGCACAATTTGATGCATTTCTTGGTTCTCGTAAGTCAATCTACAAACCTGCCTTTCATTTAGCTTCCCTCTGTACACGTTTCCCTTAGTTTCATCCCATAATGTGTGGTCTTCGGGTTTGCTGGGCTCTGTATTTTGGGCTGGGCTTGTCATTTTGTTTCTGAACCGATCTGTCTGCATTCCTAGTACAATGGAAGGCAAATAGTCTATGACTTAAAGGGTTTAACCACTTCAGTTTTAATAAATTTCAATTAAATATATCTCCATAGTGGATAAGTGAAAGCTTCTGTCAGTGTCAGAGGTTTAGCTGAATTTTTAACCTATTAACAACACAAAAGAAAATGATCAAATTGATCAAACAAACTGTTTTTGCAGAATAACCAATTTAAAAGTAGTCTACAAGATAACTTCACAGCTATATAATCAAAGTATGAAGTTAATAAGATGCAAACAAATAGATTATTTAACCTTATAAAATGTTAAAACCCAAAGCGCTTTTAAAAAAACATGTTGTTCAAGAAAGCAATAGAGTTTATTGGCACTAGAACACTATGGACTTTCTCTTCCACCACAAATAACTTTTACTGACTGTGAATAAACAGATAACTAAGCATACACTATATATGTTTTGGGTCTGAAGACGATAATGTAAGGAACTCATTTTTTAATGAAAAGAGCAATACTGCCTAAAGGGTTACACCAAATGGCACGAAAAGACCAGTTTTCCAACCAGATGGTTTTATACAGGCCTCTCCACCCACACCTACTTATATCTCAACACGGCATTCATTAAAACCAGAAACTCTATTGTTGGTAACAATGGATTAGCTTCATCAGCCCAACACATGATGCACATGATCAAAAGGTTCCCTTCAGTACCCTATATGTAACCACTTGCACTTTCGATGTCAACTACACCACAAGAAAAGACCATCTGCACTCAGTGACAACACTGACAGCACGATGGTTCTTTCTTCTGCTCATGTTTAATGGCCGACTGTGATTTTCTGCTCCCATTTGCTCGGTTCGAACCTGTAATGTTGAGAACCCACCACAGTGAGTAGTTAGTGGACACGATCCAATGCCATTATAGAAGCACTTAGCCAGGACAGATTACACAGATCCACAGCCAGGCAACTACAATAGGAGAAAAACTGAAAAAGGGCCAACAAAGGAAAGTAAAGGAGCAGATGAGAAATTTTTTAAAAAAGTGAGGTAATTACTTTTTTTTATACTAATCGATAATTAATTACAAAGTCGTAATTCAAGTTAAACATCAGAGCTAGAGCTTAGGGAAGTGAAGTTGGGAATCATTATTATATTAATTTTAAACAGCAAAGATCTGAACTTTATTAGTCTGGAAATACTCTGGAAATACTCATCCCAAAAGACGCTAAGAGTTGCGGCTGATTATTATTATTTTGCAAGTGCATGAGAAAATGGCGGTACTATCATAAACAGTGAGAGTTCAGGGTATTTCTGTATTTGGTGGACCAGTATGTCCTATATTAAGCCAGTGTTTTAGTGGGCGTCCTTCCCAGAATGGGCAAAGAGTTTCCTTCAAATGATTTAAACACAACCTAAGTGGGCTTAATTCTGTTCCGATTATCTGCAGCATGATTTCTCCAGAGGGTATGGGAACGAATGTCGTTTCACTTGCCAAGCCTTTCTCTCTATGTCCTGTTTTAACGCCGGGGGCTCTGAGCGTAAGTGTTAGCAACCAGCCAGAGTGTGACTGGCTGTATATGGACGGTATCGCTCATCTGCCAACCAAAACACACAGATCTCTGGAACTTCACATGGCAAACATAGAGGCGCTCAGCATGATGATACAACTCAGAGCAATTATGGTATTTACTCAAATATACAGTGTCTTGCTTGCAAGTGTTTCCTATCTATTTTCCTAATCTTGGCTGCTTATAGTAAATAAACTCATCCAGGGAATGTAAAGAGAGCGGGAGCTTTGCCGGTTAAGAAAAACCATGAAAAAAAAGCATCTTAAAAATATAAATATAAAATACAAATATGCAACCAACATCCTGTGATGCTGTCTTTCTTAAAAGTTTAAAGTTTGGAGGTCTTCTCTGTCTATTTTGGTTTGAAAAGAATGAGCGTTAGGACGCTGCGGTGAAAAACGTCCTAAAAAAAACAAACAAGTATTCAGCAATCAGGTGTAATTTTAAGACCCCGATGGGAAACCTGATTGATATGAGGTTTGTAGACCCACATTGAACAAATTGTGATGTGTTATGAGACTTTCCTATAAGAATCAGCATTACCATAAGCGATGTAAGCTGTAGAAACTCAGATTGACCAGTCTTCGTTTTGCAAGTGAATAAAGTGGCCTTGTTACTGGTTTACTGTGTTTTGTCCTTGGACCACTTTTGAACACTTCACAAGTGTTGGAGTTCTGGAGATGCCCTGACCAGGTACAAAACTAAAACAGGCTGATTTACTTTCAGTACGACCTGTAAAAAACATATATCTTGAGATGCATCACTTTTTGAGGTCTGCAATACAAATTGATTTGCTTTTTAAAGAATAGGATAAGCAGTAAATCATTTTATTACTTTATTTGTACAGAAACGTCTGTTCAGCAACTTAGATTTTGAATATATTTGTAGACTTTCGGCATATTCATAAAAGTTTTTAATTGAACTGTTAAAACAATGAAGAACATATTTTTTTATTGTTTTTATAGTTCTTAGAGAGGAATGCTAATTTCCTAAAATAAAAATAGGATATGCAGACTTGTTCATCAAATATCTGCCATATATTCAGTCACAATGCATCTCTAATTGAATATAAATTTTCAATTAGAGCATTCAATTGCCCTGAAAAAATGAAGGCCAAAAATATTTCCATATTGAAAGAAAAAGTACTACATTGCTGCCAGAACCGCCAGAATCTCTCACTCAAACAATAAAAAAAAATAAAATCCACGTAAAATCCTAAAAAGTAGAGTACAAAAGACGTGAAGTCTGGAGAATTCCTGGCTTTTTACCATCAGCCCTTATATGGCCAGGTGCCACTGAACAATGTGAGCGTGATGAGCATGAGGGTGCCGGCAGCGGCGGCAGAGGCAGGGACCACCCTGTCAATGGCACAGCAACGCCAGACCGGTCCCAGTTACACTTCATCACTAGCATCACACTTCATTAACAAAGGGACCTGGGAGGGGAGTGGTAGATGAAATAAATGGGAATTAATGAAAGGGGAAAAAAAGAACATGATTTGCTATGAATTCATATTTGGTTCCGCCCCGATTCAAAATATTGCAGAACCATCTTTCAGTCCATCCATCTCTATAAGTCTCAACTCAGAGCCATTCTTCTTTTTGAAATGGCTCCAACTCAGCAAGTAATGATAAAAGAGCATCTCTGAACATCTCCTTGCCAGTGATTCTCCGTTGGATTTAGGTTATGAACTTTGATTAGGACACTCGAACATTCAAGTAGAAAAAAAAACAATTCCGGTAAAAAAATCATCCAATGAAAGGTAGCTGATGCAAATAAAAAACAGAAACCTAATGCAGATTCGGCGCATCTGAAAAAGCTACATCATGAAAACAATGAAAGAAATTCTACGGTTTTGTCACTCATTTCTTAAAGTGAAACCTGTGATTCATTTTAGTCCATTACACAAAGAGTAACATATTTCAAACCTCCTTGACATATTGTAGATGAGAGATTACAGATAATGAAAATCAAAATTCTGTCTGTATGTTGAAAGCATATATAAATGATCTGACTAAACAGAATATTAACAGCTATTGTTACTGTGCATGGTTGTTTGTCCTGTGTGTCTCTGTGTTGTCCTGCGACAGACTGGCGACCTGTCCAGGACGTACCCTGCCTCTCGCCCGGAACGCCAGCTGGAGATTGGCACCAGCAACTCCCGACCCCATTAAGGGATAAAGGGTGTAAGAAAATGGATGGATGGATGGATGGATGTTACTACAGTGCCAAGCAGCAGTCTCCAGATATATATATATTTTTAAATATTGATTTAAATTTGCAAATAATTACCTATAAGCCTCAGAAACTGTGAGTGTTCATGAACTTGTTTCCTAAACTGAACAACTGTGTTCTAATTGAAATGATCTGAGTCCAATAACTCGACGTCCCCTGTGGTGTGCGGAGCTTCCCAGCAATACGCTAGCTGGCTGACTGGCTGGCTGAGGAGTTATGGTGGGACTTTGATCTTCTTGCCAGACGTGGTTTCACCCATGATGTGCTCACACACGCATTAGGACACATATGCTCCCATGTACAGACGCTGAGAAAAAACACACACCCTCCTCACACATTCTGGTCTATGAGCAATACACAGAAGAACTGAGTCTCACTGGACATTTATTTAGAGGAAGGTAGACAAGAAAGGTAGCATTTGTCTTCCATAGGAAGGATAAACATTTACAGTGCTAACTTATACTATGGCTTACGGGAAAAACGGGAGCGATGAGCAGTAAAGTGTAGTACCACCAACTCTGAGTGGCTCTGGGTTAATTTACCCCAACATCAACTCTCATATTTCCATGCTTTATCCATACATTCCATTTCATCCCTATTTATTTCCATGTTCACATAGATGTGTAAAAATGTTCAATGTTAGACAATTTCTTTAGGTACCACAGCATTTAAATAGATGGTAAAAAAAAACAGGCAAATCTACGCATTGCTTTATGCAGAAGATCTGGACCCTCGGCTATTGAGAAACGATTGCTTGCTGGAGGCGTGGACTCTGCTGAAGTTTGAAACAATTGGATCTGATTTTACCCAACAGCTTGCATTTGGCCATGACGTATGAAATGTGCCAGCTTGAGGAAGCTATGCCATGAAGCGTACTAGAAACTGAGTGCGCAATTTTTCACAGCAAAGAGAGAAGTGCCGTGTCGAACGAGATGGCTATTAATAAGAGGGGCTACAACACATTTGCTAGCATTAAAATGTCGTAAGCATTCGTCTTGCTCCGGCTTTAATTGCTCAATTTGGAAGAGTGGCCAAAATGGACCGAATGGCTTTGTTCACTTCCTCCACTGCCATTGCCAAACTACAACCATAGGCAGACTACAACTTAAAAATGATGCAGAAAATCAACATAATTATTCACAACCTCTTCTCCTGTTCGCTGACTTATCCACATGAAATTCATCCTGAGAAATCATGCTCAATGAGAGAAATCCCCGTGGTTTTGATCTTCAATTGGGCTACCTAACATCTGGAACCCTAAGAAAGGAAAATTATGAGTGATCTCCTGGTGACAGACATGACTTGCTAAAGTTGCAATGACCATATTTTCCTATAGTGGACCAGGTCACCTTTAAATCATCAGCGGTAATGAAACGTTCCCAAGCCAGCAGCGAAGGTTTGGTCAAAAGACCAAAACTGCAAAAGGACAAAATGGTGAAGGGATCAAATATTCAGAAGCTGCCTGGCCTCTTTATTTTTCCCCTCTGTCTGCTTCCAAAGACCCACACACTCTTATAAAGTTTTGAAAGTCTTTTGCTTAGAGCACATGATGTTTTTTTTTAATCTATTTCAAGCAGAAGCAGATCGTGTGACTTTAGTCCTTCTAGCTGAATATTTTACTCATGTTTACACAATCACATTGTGCCTATTAGGTCTGACAGTGAACCACCATCTGTTTAGTAATTACACAGTTCCTCCAAAAGACGAGCCAAATGAGGAGGTGCTGATTGGTGGAGAGGAAGACCAGAAATCCCCAGATGACTAAAGAAATTTATTAAATCTCGTGCCAGGTCTTATGACTTTCCCTTCACCTGCTTGGATCAAACAGCTTTGAATCACCCCAGCGTGAAGGTCTACCAAAAGCTTTTTAACGAGGACTGTAACCGAGGTGTAGCAACTGCACATACTGCCCACCAGTGGGGCTCTTGTGTGATTCTTTAGACTCCAAAAAAACAAAGAACTGTAAGATCTGCTTGTCTGTAATGTGTAACAATAGCCACTTAGGAAGAAAAGATGCGGGTCAGATTACACCCTGCTTCAGGCTAAAGGAAAATATTAGATAACGGATCAAATGTCTATTTTGACATTTGATCTGGGGTGATGGGGTGTTGGCTCAAAAACCTTGGTGGCACACAAGATAGATTAGACACATGCCAACCATTATTGTCATAAAACAGGCAATAAGGCGCTCCTTGTTTTATTTGTGGAACAAAAGAGGTTTTGAAATTTTCTTTTTTTAAGGGATTGTGGTTCCTGTGTTAGTGTCTGACTTGGAACATGGTGTGCTGTGAGATAAGAGATCAAATGGAGAGCATGTAGAGTTTTACCCACATGAAAGTTTTTTTATTGTTGTTAAAGAAAAGTAGCAGCTACACCTTCGTTTCTTTTCCTACATGATTAAAGACTCAGTTCAGAATGTTACAGACGTTTTTAAGATTGCCGACACTAAAAATCCACCTGTTGCCTAATTCAAATATAGCTCTGCTCATGTTATGTCTATTGGTAGTTTGACATATTTTGTAATGCATTCTGTTCTCCTTGAATTATTCCGCCATTGGTTGCTAGTTAATGCTTTCTACTTGGGGCCGCTTCCTCTCTCTGGTAAATTCCTATTGGACGAGAACTGAATGTTCTCATTAAGACGCTCATATAGAAACAATTACTACCACATCACATCAACCACCGCCATCACAGGTGGTTCATGCAGATGGACACTTTGTAACATTTCTTAGGGCAAGATTTTCAAAATCTTCTTGAAGTAGAAAATATACCACAAAGTATATTTTGGGTTTTCATCTTTGTTTTCATTTCATAATGAATAGGACTACAAACAGACAGCAAATTAATCATTATTTGTAACAACCAGTACTTTCAACTTGACCATTTTGGTAATTACAGACCATGTGTTTGACTTTCATTTCAACTCAACAGTAAATAGGACCACAGACATACGGCCAATTTATTATTATTATTTTACAAATATATCTCGGCCACTTTGGTCGGCATGGGAAGACCTTTGAAAGCCTCTGGTTTGTGGCTTACTCTTTCCATTATCCCACAACAGACTGGAATAATGGAAAGATGTTCACACATAACTCCGCTTTAAACATCTCCATAATGTTCTCCCTATGCTGCCACCATCGTGTTAAGCCTAACATTTGTTTTGTACAGTTTCTTTTTTTAAGAGCTATAATTAAAACTCTCATATTGAAACACTCATCTTTCAGACACCAATTAACTTTGAAATCATTTTAAAATAAATAGTGTCCTTTTTACATGAAACTACTAAAGTTTTTGAAAATATTAAATCAAACGCTCCATTTAGTAGTCTATTTGTAAAATTAACATAAGGTAGTATATGGGGTTATTGTCCTTGCATCAGATGCTATAATAACGGTTTTAACCATCAATAATAATCATCACCAGCATTTCCCTTAAAATTCAAATGGTACACTGAGAAGACTTTTAAAATAATATCCAAGTATTAGTTTGGAAAACAATAAAGTTCAGCTAACAGAAAGTAAAATCTAAAGAAACAAAAGGTGGAATGAGACTTTTGCACAGTGCCATCTGTGTATCTACACACCGTCGCAAATAAACACATAAAAATATCCACAAAATGAAGGTGCAACGTCCTCCTGTGTTGAAATGGAAACCACGTGTTGGCATTCTTGTGGCAGACTTGGTAAAGTAAGTCCTTCCATTCATTATGTGGGATGGCCCAAGGTTCCCTGAAGCTGAAGAGAAAGCAAATCAGCCCTCTGCTTGTCGGCACTTTCAAGACGGCTTCCAAACCAGAGCGGTTAGCGATTAAATAAACAGAGACGGGGATTTGTACCCGCTGTCACTTGAATTAGCCAGAAAAGACCTGCCGCACCATGGCGGAGTCAGTCATAGGTACCGTTAAATGGAAGGGAATCCTTTGCTCTGAGCCAACAGAGCTGGAAGCCGAAACTACAGAGATTCCCAAACGGCAATAATGCCAACACATATGGCTAATGTGCTCTCCCCACAGAAATCAGCCACAAATGCTCTGTAGGGATAGGTTACAGAGCAGTAACATTATATTACTGTTGAATGTGCACATACCACTCACCGTAGGCAAACCTCCCTGCAAGAATCAGTAGGATATTCTTGCTGCACGAACAAATTTCAGCAACATCACAGCTTCTTTATTTGAAGCTGGAATTTATTTTTCAATTTTAATATACATAGTAAAGCTCATACTTGGAACCAAACTTTTAACCAAACATAACACTTTTAACAGAAAAAATATTACAAGCAAGCATTTAGGGGGCAGTGATAGTAAAGTGTGCCATCCATATACGACCTCGTCACGGCCATCACAAGTTCGAGTCGCCACATGTGACAAATGTCTTCCCACTCTCTCACAACCTGCTTTTCTGTCTGTCCACTGTCAAATACAGGCCACTTGAACTTGAAAACTTAAAATAAACCATATTTCCACACAATGCTTGAAAAGAAAAAAAAACAGATCAAGGGATTTTAGCCAAAATAGGACTTTGTTCATGCTGGGGTATCCTACTCAAACACGGTTACATATTGTGAAAAGACTCTACATATGCCAACAAGTCCTTGTCCCCAAGAATTATCAAATCTTCCTTTCAGACAATGGAGGGATAGACCCTCCTTCACAATTGATAGTTTGTGAGAAATCTGGCCTCTGCCAACAACTTATGCAGGATGGATGTACTTGGGAGTGGAAGAAAAACAACCCCAACCATTCTCATGACATACTTGATGGTGGACATGTGGAAAAGAGTCTGTTGATGAACTGAGTAGGACTGACTACACCCCAACTCATTCATTGGACCTTATATCTTCAGTATAGTAGGCTTGTAACTTGTGGATCAAAATATGTGCTCAAAAGAGAGAAAAAAAAACAAAGAGTCTTATGCCACTGAGGCATTTTTATTCATGATGTCCACCTTAATTTTTCTAAATTCTGTATTGTGCTTTTTCAGATTAAATGTTTTAGGTTTGAAGACAGAATCTTTAGGAAGAGAAAGACGAGGATCAGGATTATCTAAGGATGTTTTCCCCCCCAAGTGGAATAGCTTAAATGAGAAAGCTGCAGTGTCGATCCTTGCCCAACAAACAAGAGAAGGGTTGTGAATTCACTGACAGAATGTTTGATAAATGAAAAGCCTCAAGACAACTTTCTTTATTCAAAATGTTAATTTCTTCACAGTGCCTAAACTGCATTGCTCGTCACTTGGTGCTGGCTGATGTGACCCAAGTCATTCACACCATTGTTCGCCGGCTCTTATCCACAGCTTTATCAGAGTGGCTTTAAAAGGCCCCATTTATGCGTGGATATACAGAGAAATGCAACCACAAGGGTTTGTGATTAATTTGTGTGCTGGTTAGAGTGGTTCACATGTTTGACCGTAAACCACTTGGCTTTCATGTGCCTATTATTTATGTTCCCATTACACGTTTGCTGATTTTAATGCCCCTTAACGCTGATGTGCTGTACAAGTTTAAACGCCTTTCAAACATCCGCTGGTGGCGCGGGGGATCTGAGAACGTGTTGTGAAATTCCATCCATCCAGCCTGGTGGCCACAAAATATCAAGCTCACCTCTCCGGCTCATTACAAGCCTGACATTTCTCTTGATGAAATCCTTTCGACTGTCATGACATGATTCTGCATTTCCATGGCATCTGGATAACATAGCTCACTCCTAACAGCTTCACTTAGGAGCAGAAAGAAGCAAGTAATCAATCAATCAATCTGAAACTCAAAACATGCAGGCTTCATGTCTGTTCCCAGCATCAATGTACGGTAGTTTATTTGCTTTTAAAAGCAGAAGCAAACAGAAACCTGTGCGCTTCTTGCCATATCACTGTACTGCAGTAAGCCTTGCCTTTATTCCTGCTTTTTTTTAAAGAAAGTCATCAGTAATGAGGGTCCTATACAAGATTATAAGTATTAATATCATATGCAGGTTTAACAGACAATGTAGGAAATGTTGCTGCAGGGATGAGCTCGAGTTTCCAGCCCTTATTGGAATGGCTGTGAATCAGTAATTGACATTGCCATAAAATAGTAAAATAATAGCTCAGGGTGCTGGAAACCACAAAACATACACTATGGATTCTTATGCAAAGAGAGCTGTGATTGGCTGTCTATTTGACCTAGTTGGTGATTTCAATAATTGATACAAACAAGAACTAACAGTTTGCTTTTAAGTCACACATATGGTCACAACACAGCAGCGTGACAATACACCCTTCAACTACTTGGCCTGTTTCACTGCTGCAGCAGTAAAATATGCAATTAGGAAAGAACCATTAAAATCAGACAAATGAGATGGCTTCTAATTTTTGCCGGTCTTTTTTTTCCCCAGAGGGAACGCGTGTGATGAACAAACCACTGTCTGACACTTGTGAGTTCAAGACATTGTTGAGCCTGATGTCACTGCTCCAGGCCGCAAAATGCGAAATATCAACACCAATAAAGTCAAAATAGCATTAGCTCTTGGAAAGGGAATCAGATGCTTATGCAGGGCCATTCTCACTGGTATGTGCCAGACCGTTTTCAGCAACATTTACTGTGGAAATAAAAACACTGACGTCTAAAATGCAGAATGAAAAATCGTGATGGCAAATTGCTCCACTGCTCTCAACAAAGCAGCAGCGATTAAATTACTTCTTTCTGCTGTGATTGGGGAATAACAAGGGAATTCTGCTGCTCGCAGAAGATCAGTGCTCCGCCGTACAAAAGACCAAAGTTAGGATAATCGGTCCGTTTTTTGACACTTCCTTCCATTGTGATGCGACCGAGACTGAAAGAGGCAGATTTAACATCCGAGTTCTCTGGGTTCATTTCTTGACCTCTAAAGAAAAGACTCACCTTCTACGCTGACCTCACCTGAAACGGTTTCCCAAAAAGGAAATAAACAAGACTGCTTGGTTTCAGCCAGACAGGAGCAGCCCAGCCACAGAGAGCTTAATCTATTTATAGGAAAACACCGCTACAGTACAGCGATCAGGGCAGAAAAGGAACTCCAACAAGATGGGAAGACTAATCTTGTACAGAGAGAACATAGATTTAAGGATACATTTTTTACATTCAAGTCCACGTGAAGTAACCTCAACAGTTACTTCATATTTTACAGGTTTAAAAATGGCTGATTCTAACAACATAACTGTGATTTCTTACTTTTTGCCATTGAAGGTATGAGACTGGTATTGTTCTGTGATAATCAGCATCGCTATAAACCTGTAGATAGTAATTGCAATTAATGACAATGACAAGAGTACATCTCCTGCGGGTAAGGCAACACTCTCTACTTCTGGCGTATCAACTCCTCCAGGCCTCCAGGGGCAGTGCATTAAAGTATCTAATTGTTCATGGGCTGACAGCTGATCTTCTGGTAATCTAACATCTCGAGTGCCGCCTGTCTAAAAACATCATCCAGAGGCCACTGTACTCCGTTCTGAGCAGCACATACTACCAGCGTCAGAAGCAATTTGAGGATGGAGAAGCCTCCCTCGCTGTTTTGCCAGGAAAATCTCAAAATGACCATTAGCTCTGATCGGATCTGATTCCACAACCCCAACCTTTTGAGCTGCACAAACAGCCAGATCCCATTTCTCTTTGGGTTGTATGACACGGTCATGACCTCACAGTAAGGACAAGTGCTTCCACAGTAGAAGTTTCAGGGCACATGTGTCAATGTGTCCGGGTACGTGTTCACATGCAGGTAAAAAATATTCAAACTCTTTTAAGTTTGCCGCATTTTGTGATGCTACGACCTAAAGTTTTACTGCATTTGCATGAGATCTGTACGGCACGTAAGGTTTTTCTCCCATGTCACATCGATGCACTGCTTTTTGCTGGTACACCTGGTAAAATCCTGACAAATACCTTGACGTCGTGCTAGTAGCGTGACAAAATGTGGAAAAGTTTTCAGCGTTTGTGGTGATGTCACAGCACGTTCCTTCCCGTCTGGGTCGATGAGGCAAGTACTTCTATTTATAAGCAACATCTGTCTATCTGATTTCACACTCTGGTATGTTTTAGGAATATGGAAGGAAAAAAAATACACAAAAACAAAGCAGTGGATCATTAACTTTACCGTTCTGTTCATCCAGCTCGTTGCCGATCTCTTGGCCCATTATCTTCTGTCGGCTGATGACAGCTGCCAATGCATCCAGGCCTGCGTCCTGGACTGGAGGGAAAGAAAACAACCATAAACAGAAGACACCAAATAAAACGCTCAATAAATCCATTTTGATTCATTTGTTTCTTTTAAGTACTAGAGAAAGAAAAATTAGAATGTAAAATGTGACCACATTAAAAATACGGAAGAAACATCGAGGCTTCTGCAGGTGTCTCGGTTTGACATTTTCCACACCACGGGAATTTCTTGTAAGCCACAAGTTCAGAAATAAACGTTAGCCGTTTCCAGGAATAAAATATTGGTGTCACACCTTCCATGTGGTAAGATTGAACTCATTGACTGTATACTGACAATAAAAAACTATGGAGAAGGCAGGGAGCCAAGTGGCAAAAAAAAACATCTCAGTGATTAAATCATATCAGACACAAATGGGAAAATAAAAACATATGCTGTCTTGTAATATAATCAATACGTTTTTTAAATCACATTTAAACATGAACAATGCAGTGACTTAATGTATCCATTAAGTTTTATTAAACTACGATATTTTACAGCACTCACTAAACATCTCATCATGACTTAAATGACCTTTACTTAATATAAACTTACTTTTTTAAACTGATCAACTGAAGTCCTAAACACTCTGACGTTGATAGTTGCATGCATCCAAAATTAATGACTTCTTTTAGTCAAAAGAGGTTTAGCCAGTTAAATTGTTCGAAATATACTACACACACAACATACTTAAAAGCTAGATTTGGTTGTTTGATCCTAGAAGAATATTTAATCTATGTTGGATCTACGAAGTGGAAATTACCCTCAATGATTCTCTGTTGCTGTTGTTTAATCTCTCCAAAGGACAGACCCCTTGTCTCCTCCGACTCCTCAACGAGCCAAGGGTTGGGAGAACCTGCTGCTGCTCCTCCGCTCATTAACGTGGATCTGAGGTTCATAAAGACAGTTTTTAGCAATCAGCTAGCAACAAGTCAACAAAGACTATAAAGTGTACGGAAATGCTTGTTTTTGTCTGAAAATTATCAGAAAATTAATATGGATACAATTTTCTTTTTTCAAAAATAAAATTCTGAAAAGCGTGACATGATTTTTGCTCACATCCTCTGAATTAGTAGTAAAGCTAAACATTCAGCAAGCTTAAAATCTTGCGGTGCACATAAACCAGATTTACAGAGTGAGCATTTTTCTGATTCTTTTTAAGCTCAGTAGAATCATTTTTGAAGTCTTACATTAATTTTTGAATTTAATTTTGGTCTGGACTTTGACAAGGCCATTCTAACACAATAATAGATGTGATCCATTATATTGTAACTCTAATGTGCTTTGTGGTTGCTCAGCAGAAAGGTGAACCTCTCAGCTCTGATTGAGTATATTACAGGTTTTCCTCCAGGACTGACCATCAGCTCTGACCAGCTCCCTTGCTGAAGAAAAACATCCCCCAGCAATATGCTGCCACCATCGTGTTTTACAGTGAGGATTTTGTGTTCAGTGCAGTGGCCATTTTCCCATACAAAGTGTTTTTGCATATTGTCCAAAATGCTACATTTTGTCCTCATGTAACCATAGCACCCTCTTCTATGTGATTTCTTTCTTTTAACACAAATTATTCTGCCTTTCTTCCAACTGTAGATTTTTTCTTTATACTTTCTCCATGAACTGCCAGATTTCTGGACCACTAATAATTATTCTGTCAACAGATGTTCCGCCTAAGCCTTGGGATCTTTTCAGCTCTTCCAGAAATCAAGAATGCAAGCAAAGGTTGATACAATCAGTGAAGCAGGGGAGACGTGGCATTCAGTTGAATCCGTCTAACAGGTTTGATTATTGTTAAACCGAGTGCCAGACATGAACTTCCTCCTTTCTAGCACCTACTGTGTAGAGATCCAATTAAAACAGCCAGGGAGTACCGAAATCGGTCAGACGCATCTTTTGGCAGACACAAGTAAGATGACTGTCATCACTGAGCATCCAGATCCTGACTGAGCCACATGGGCAGGCGAGATTTAACTAATTGCAACTATTTCCTGTTTGCTGTGTAACCAAAGACACAGGAAGGTTAGAGGTGTAAAAGTGTTTCCAAAGGGCAACGCGCTGTGCCGAGCTTTTAAGCGGCACCAAGTCCTATTTTTTATTATTATTATTTAAAAAGTTAAAGTTCTCCTGGCAGGCTTGATGCTGTTCATTCTACTCCATTTCTTTTCAACCCCCAAAAAAGTAGCTTAGATCATTGAAGCATGGCCAAATTCATCCCCTCCCACACTTCTGTCCTCTCAGACCACACAGTGGGAACCGGGTCCGACGCCTTCCCTCAAATCCAAATTACCCACCACATATCGCCATTAAAGTCAGGTCTCAGTGAGCAAACTGAAAGCCGTACCACCACATGATTACAGTTTGCCGAGCTAATTTATTAGCGAACGTCGTTTGGATTTTTTTTTTTTGCAAGGAATCCTTTTATGTAATTGAGTGTGTGGTCTGTAAAAGATGAAAGCCTGTGCAAAGCAGCGCTAAATAGATCAATCCCATATCCAAAGCTTGTGAAAGATTTCAGAGAAACTCACAGGCACAACTCAGCGGCAGGGCTCCTTTTAATGCGACTGATCTGATTAAACTGATTCTGCTGTAATTTAAATGATTTCCATCAATCACCTACATCATTCACTTAGCTTTTTTTTCTCCTGTGTTTCTCTTCCACAGGACTAAAACAGTTTGGGATTCCAAAATGTCCTTAATACAAGACAGTGGGAAAAGTTAAGAGCAGAGCATCACTACTTCTTCCTGACCAAACAAATATCACTTGTGTAAAAGTGTGAAAAGGTTTTTCAGGGGCCACTATATGTGTGATGAGCAAGCAAATAAGTCTAGTGACAAAAAAATTACCTGGAAAGTCACTAAAACTCCAGACAAATGGGCTTCAGTCCAACTGAATATGCCAGTAGAGGTCAAAGCACACAGCTCACACACTTCAAGGTCCTTGTGTATGAGCACACACACAGTCCTTGTCTGTGAAGGACTGTAATGCTTCATCAAAGCCAAGTACAGATTCTGTGACAACTTAAGTTAAAACAGTGGTCTACAGGACGATGATTCGTGTTTCTTTTTTATTCATTATTTATAGCCATACAGTAGAATCTTACAACTGAAAAAAATAACTAAATCCCACAGAGAAGAATGTTTGGGAAAATCTTGGTCAATAAAGCTCAGTTCTTTTGTGCAAAAGACCAACAAATTTGACATGAAATGTGTCAACATTTGTTTTGGTTTCAGATTAAAAATCACTAACCTACTTGAAACATATATTAAATTAATATAGAACATACTACAAAGCAGACTAAACAGGCTTTCTAACATTTTCAATCTCAAAGACATTTCTAAGGATCAATTTGACCATTTTCAAAAGTCAAATAAAATGTGTTCGTTTTTCTTTTCACTAAATCTGTTACAACTGAAACTATGACCATCTCCTTCATTTACACATTCAGTGCCCAGCAAATTCATCCTTTTTTAAATTCCAGTTACTTACCTCAAATTTTATGTGACTGTCCACCACAATATTGTGAATACATTCTATAAATAAAATATGACACCAAAAATCTAATTGCTTTTGGTTTACATGCAAGCTCAAAACGTTAAAACAAGGAAATTTGACTGCACATCACCTGAACACACCATCCCTACTGTGGAACATTGTTGTGTTGCTTTCTTTCAACAAGGATCATGCAATGTTTCCTTCCACTTTCAACTTGGTGCTACTTTGTGCTGGTTTGTCATATATAATGTAAATAAAATGCTTTAAAGCATGTGGTTGTAATGTGGCAACATGTTGGAAGATTCAACGGAAGAAAAAATACTTTTGCAAGGCATTTAAATAACAGAAGAATATCTTCCAGAAAACATAGCTAGGAATATTTTTTATCATTCCAATATTTACGAGTTAAAGGTCACACACATTATTGGCACCAATGGACATTAGTGAGGAGTAATCTGTATTCTAAAAATCAAAAAGCCACTTAAGTAAACTTAAAATCACATTAAATGTGTCTGCAAACTGTATTTTACTGAAGTTTGATTCGATACAGGATGACCCAGTTCCTCTACAGGTTAATACCTGGACGGTTCAGGCTCTGTGACGTCTCCTTTGAAGGTGGCATTGAGTTGCTTCTCTCTGGTTAGCAGATTATCAATCAGGTTCTGCCTCCTGTCAGCTTCTGACTGCATTCTGACAAGAGCAAGTTAAGATCAAACCATCACCATCTGTCACAATGGACTCCACGAGGGTTTTCTGATCATGAGGGGAAACTGGTCACAATGCATGTAGTTTCCCTTTCACAGGACACTGACACCCTCTACAGGATCACCACCGTTACTGCAAGCAGAACCAGCTTTCCGGGAATGACAGTAATTTCAGTCTCATAACTTTCAGGACTTGTCAGTCAGCAAAAAAAGGATACATGCGCCGAGACGAGGAGCTCCTTAACAAGCCTTCTTTGAGCTGAGCAATATTCTGTTTGAGTTTCTGAAGGGACGCTCGTAACGTCATGTTTATCTGGAGGAAACATAAAAGCACATGCACGCAGGTGAACATGGAGGCACATTATCTCAGAAAAGAAAAAGAGAAGGTAGCACCTCACCTTTGCAGGGTTTCCACCCGTTCGCTGCTGCCTGTTTCTTTCATGGATATTTTCTGCTATCTCCTGGGCAAGGCGGCAGGTGGCGTCATAATTCTGCAACCTACAGGGGAAGTGGTTGGGAAGGGAAATGTGTAACATATGAAGCAACAACAGATATGGTTCTCAAATACAATTTAAAGAACAGCAGAACAGAGTGTCACAGCCAAAATTTCAACTATGATCAGACTAAGATGCTGAATGAAAACTATTCTGTATCTGTAAAGAGTGGATCAGAATTCTTCCACAGTAACACAGTTGTTACAAACACTTGATGGCAGATGCTGCAGCAAAGGGTAGAACCACTTATCAGTATGAGGAGGCAATTATTTTTTTCATAAAAAGCCACGATGATTTGGACAAAAAAGTAAAAACAATAGAAATCTATAATGAGGCATCTGTAAGATGACATTAAACTCACTGATCCAAAACATTTCACAGTTATGAAATGTTGGATATCCGGCAGTTGATTATGACTTGAAAACTTTCCTTTTTAATTGTGTCATACAGTGAAATAGTTTGTTTTCAGTGGAACTGTTTTCACTGGATACCAACAAAACTATTTTAGGTAATATGCTTGGTAGGGCTGTATATTATCGATATCGTGATATATATAGATATTTTCTTTCCTAGAAAAAAATCGATATTCATCTGCAAGTATCGTAACATCCAACCGTCACCTTTCTCACTCACTGCTTGCTTCGCACCAGGTCATCAGGCTTAGAGTGATTCCTTCATATGTTAAGTGTCAAGGTTTAAAAGGTATCAAACTAGTCAGAGCAGGTACTTGGTTCACTTTATTTACTTTACAAATACATAAGCTACAGTTTGTAATGTTTCAATTAAAAGAAACATGTATTCTCACAACTTCTTTGATTAATTTTGTCCAGCTGTCGACTTTAATTCTGTGTCCAACCAGAGCCAGGTATTGTGTAGTTGGTGCTTTTAATCAGTTTTCAGTTAAATTAATTCAATCCAACTTTATAACAGTCACAAAATGTCACCAAAATCACTCTGTCGCTCTAAAATCGTTCAGAAAATCTCAAGTGTATCGAATTGTATAGTTATCCTGGGCAGAATATCGTATCATATGGTGAGATTATTGTATCACTACTTGGCGTGTTTCTTGAGTTAAGGAAATGCGAGTCCGTTTACAGTCAGAATTTGGAGAATTTTCTGCTTATAACTGATGAGCAGATGTGACTCGCATCTGCCTAACGTAAGAAATACGCCAATAATACTGTCAAAAATACAAACAGTGAAATAGCGGGGGAAAAAAGCCTCTCGTGACATTTATCATCTAGTTAGAATGTGGAGCTGAACCACATTCCTGCCCTTTGTCATGCGCAGTACTGTGTCACGTTAAGCGAAAAATAAGGGTCTAATGCTGTTTCCATTGCAGCTTTTTTCCATGTAAATACAACAACAAATAATTCATAGCAACAATATATACACGCTGTTACGTATTTGGTTGAATTTGATAAAGAACAAGCAACCAATAAAGCTAACTAGGTACAAAAACGACACAACCAGGCAACAAATAAGACATATGTTGCTGTTATTAATACATTTGAGACGGTCCATTTTATTAGAAGACGTAATCACCTACCAGGGATCTTGAGACATCATGACAAAAGTTAACTACAACTCGAAATAGCACAGCTTCGAGCAGAGCAGTAATCACTAACAAGCTGTTCCTTGTTTTGGAAACGACGTCACTACGGCGAACGGCGAGGGCCATTTGACTACAGAGACTCAATCGCTTTCCGTAGAAAACCAACAAATAACAATATGAAGAGCTACATTCTGCGGTACAGTCACTACAACAAACGCATAATGTCCCAACCTTTTAATTTAAATTTGAATGAAATTATTTAAATCTATCTGCTTGCTTTCAAACAAATAATTGTACTGTTCTATTATTTTCTATTCGCTCTGTTCTGTAGTTTATAGGACTAATGTCATCAACTCAAAATGACAACAAAATTGAAAGCAACACAACATTTCAAGCTCTATAAATACTTTTAACAGAGTGTATGGATACTAAATACTAATATGATATACTATAGAATATTTTACATTCACATTTTATCCAATTAACTTTTACACATTTTACTAACAAACGTATAAATACTCTGGAGTTTCATCTGGCAACTAAACTCCTGTCTCAAAGAAAAAGTCACACAAATATAATAACCCTTTCATGCATGAATTGTGATCCTTCATGTCATTATTTTTTTTTCAAAAGTGTTTTTGATTATTTTTAAAGCATAAAAACGGTGGAAACATTTTTTTTTGTAAAAATGTATAGGATTTTTTTCTAGGTGATCATTTTTAATTTTCTGTGAATACAAAGTTGTTATTTGAAAAATACATCAGCAGTATCAGCCTTTAGGGTTCACTTGATGTCACAATTCTTTTTTTATCTGTTGTCCTCTATAGTAGAAGATGGGATTGGATATTCTTGAGTTGATTTTTTGTTTGTCTGCCATATTGGTTTTAACAAAAATTTTCTTGCCACTCTCAGTGGATGGCCAGTATTTGAACTTGATAGTGTATTGCAAGACACAGAAATGTCCACTTCAGTGGTCAGTGTGCAATTATAACATAAAAATACACAAGAAACCCAAGAAAATGTCTTTTAGATAGCTGTCTACTACAGTGACCGCTATGATAGGGGGATTACCTGGAGACGCAGCAATGTATATTTCAATAATTTAAAGATGCCATTTGCAACATTTTTCTGCTTTTTATGATAGTTAACAAAATGAGTTTCAACTTGGATCATTTCAAAGGTCTCATTAATATCATAGTGAAACAGGTACATGTGTCTTTTTGTTCAGTGTAAACTTCTGGATTCAGTCATACATATTCAAGCTAAACTGTGATACAACTTCATCATTGTGTTAGATTTTGGTTTCAGTTTTATTTGTTCATTTTTACTATATTTTTCTGTAACTTGCTACTTATATTGTTTTAAGTATTATTTCAGATAAATTATGATAAATGAAAGAGAACTAAGAACATGGATCAGTTCCTTTTAACTTGGCTTATCTGAATTTTTAACAGCTTTTTGGTACAACACTGACAATATACGTGCATTTTATTTTTCTTCATGAGAAGTAAACTGATACGACCAGCAGATAAAAGAGTAAACTTCAGTTCCACTACATGAAATGCCTATGTGTGAAGTAAGGGGTAGTAGATGTTTCACACCCAAACAAATCTTGTGTTTGACCAAAAACACGTGTGTTATGCGGTGCAACAAACATAGGAACTTCAGGAGCCTTCTTGGAAAACACTTTCTTGATATTTTGATTCCATGAGGCAATTTCACAGAACAAGTAACATTTTCTGATTTGGCCTACTGTGTCTTAAAATGTAACCTTGAGAGATGTTTTGTTCCAAAATAATGTAACTTTTTTTTAAACAATACCTTTACTGATTTTGTGTAAAGGTAATATGACACAAATATAACCAAAGTAAACCTAAACTCTAACCTTTGTGATTTAAGGTCAAAGTTTATGACTCAACAATGAGTAAAAGATGGGGCAAAGTGATCAAAACCACTGATGAGCAAAAGGAACATAAATGCCTTCCTAACATTTGTCAAAAGTATATTGATGACCCCTAAGACTTTTGGAAAAATATATAGTGAAATGATGAGACTGAGTTTTCTGAAAAATGTTTGTCCTGTTGCATATGGTATAAAAACTAACACAACATTTAAGAAAAAAATCAGACATGTTGGTAATAGTGTGATGTTCTGGGGTAGCTTTGCTTCTTTGGGACTCGGTAATGTGCTGTATTTAAAGAAATTCCAAAAACAAGTCTACCACAAAATTCACTTGGAGACTGAACAACAGAATAAGACTGAAATAAGACTGGTATACCCTGCGACAGACTGGCGACCTGTTCAGGGCGAACCCCGCCTCTCGCCCGGAACGTCAGCTGGAGATAGGCACCAGTAACCCTCCCGACCCCTCTAAGGGATAAAGGGTGCAAAGAAAATGGATGGATGGATGGAAGACTGGTATATTTTGATTGTGGAGTAGAATAAGCAACGTGCAACAAATCTTCCACATAAAAAAAGACAATTGAAGATATAGAGTGTCCTATTTAAATTCCAAGCATAAATTAAGTTGAGGTGCTGTGAAGAGTAGGCAACAATGGGTAATATAACCAGTTTTAGGGACCACAAAACAACAAAATCAGCATTGATTTGTTGGTAAAACAATGCCTTTATGCTTTCTTTAGTCTTATACTTTAGTGAAGTGGGTCAGAGTCACTCAGAGGAACAGAACTAAATTTACCATCTCTAGTTTGGATAGATTTTTTACTTTGAAAAATTACATCCTGATCTGAAAACTGTATTTACTCTGGTTATAGTTGATTGATATTAAAATTTGTTTAATTATCTGAGTGCAACGGGAAGGCAAACCGGGACAAATCTGTGAGGAAGAAAACACTTTTTCAATGCACTGTACACAGGCATTGAAATATGCATCAATATCTTCAATCAATAAGTACCGTATTTTCCGCACTATAAGGTGCACCTAAAAATTTTCAATTTCCTCAAAAGTTGACAGTGCGCCTTATAATCTGGTGCACCTTATATATGGACCAATATTGAGCCACAACAGGTCTAGCAACTACGGTACAGCTGCCGACTTCATTTTCGCCCGTAGAAGAAGAAGCGCGCTGTGCATGCTGGGATAGTAGTCAGAACGCTGGTTTGTTACTAAAGTTTGACTGACCTGTCTACCTACTGATGTCTAGAATCAGGTCATCTTCAGGTCATTTAGCACCAGGTTCTCCACCAACATGCTGTGCGCGAACGGAGAAGGGTGACCATCGTCCAGCCGCCCCGGCCCAGTAGCGAAGGCTCTCCTCGCCGACCGGAGTCGGACTGTTTTATTGACATTCACTTTAGTGCAGCTCCATCTAGTGGATGCATAACGTAACTCCAGCCTCTACTGTAGCATCTATTCTATGCGCCTTAAAATGCGTTGCGCCTTATGTATGAAAAGATTTTAAAATAAGTCATTCATTGAATGTACGCCTTATAATCCGGTGTGCCTTATAGTGCGGAAAATGCTGCCGTTTAGATCGATTACATACTTTCCTCAAAGAGAATCTATTTTCCCACAAAGTACATGAGGGAAATTTTCCAGTGGCAACCAGAAAGATGGAAGTTATTTAAGGAAATACTGTACTTCAAGTAGGTCGTTATAAATCAAAAGAAAGGGAACCAGGCTGTGAAGGGTGACTATGTTTTTACCAGGCAGTAACAACTAAATAAAAGTGTTTACTCTAGAACAGTTGATTCATAGAAAGTGCCTTTATTATGGTTCATTTGTCAAACATTCTGATGTCTTGTTTCTTTGGCTCAAGAAATGATGGTGGCACTGTGAAAACAGTTCTCAGAAACAGACCTTGTGTTGCGAACGTTAAAACAGGAAAATCACTGGACCTTTTTCCTTTTGGTTCAAGCGTCAACACAAACAAACCGTGGCTAGACCACATGACATGAGTTATCAGGTTTATATAAAGCACCGATACTCAGAAGGTGCTTACTGAGAAGAGAGGAGACTTTACCTTCTGAGATACTTATCTTCGAGGGTGGAGATGATTCACCTTTCAAGAACACCGGAGTTTTCAAACTTTGGGAACATGAACATGATTTCTTTTGCAGCTCCTGAACAAGACATGAACTCCATGTTGACAGGCAGAAGACCGAGGTCTCATTCATACAACCACCTAGAGGACAGTAAAAACTGTGACTTTCAAGTAAAAACAGAGGAAGCCAATGCAAGACCTCGTTCCAGGTATGTTTTTACTCTGACATTTACTGTTCAGTTATTCTTAGTACATTACAAATAAGGTAGCATTTTGTGTGTTTTCTTGTACTTATCCAGATTTTGTTTGCTCCAGCTTTTCAGACAAATGATTAATGTTACTAAGTGAGGAATCTTCCCTTCTTCTTTAGATCATTTTACAGTTATGAGACATCAGAGTCGTTCTCCAATTTTGACACAGAAAACTTTTCCCGGTCCTGTCCACTGAGGCATAGAGCGAGCTCAGAGTCAAGAAATCAAATGTCCAAAATGAACGATAAAGATGGTAATCAATCTGTTGTTCCTGTCAACCCAAAGAAGTCTAAGACTAAGAAGCTCTCAAAGGATCTTAATGGTATTGAAACAATGCCTTTTAATGTATTGCAAATTCTTTTCCAAAAATTGTGTGCTCTGTAAAAGAAAAACAGATTCAAAAACCAGCTAAACGAATGTGGTTATCTCATTCAGGCAGTAAAGGCAGTGCCAGGACAGTATCAATGATAACCATCTCTGAGTCAGACAACTGGGAGATTTGCTCCAGCTCTGGTATGAAGTATGGACAGTTTGTGGACTGGGAGAAGATCGATCCAGAACCTGCGAAGAAATACCAGCAGATTCTGAAGACCGAGCATCAGCAGCTGAAAAAAATGGGGAGAGAGGGTTTCTGGGCCACCTCACACACACTGAGGGCCAAAGCATACTATCATATCATCCACAACATCAATTCCAGGTTAAGACAAATATCATGTCATGTCAGTAATGTTCCTTTTAGTTTTTCATTTCGTTTTAATTTCAGCCTTTTATTTCACTAATTGCAGGGCTGTTACGCCAGATAGGGATGTTTACTACGATCTGGCCAAGAAGCTTTTTGGGGAACAGAAAGTTAGCACTCACCAGGTCCCGGATTACATGGAGGATGGGGATATACCAAGGTAAGTCAGAGTAAAAACTCAAACAGTAGCTTACAGGGAGTATTAGAAGTGCTTGTATTGTCAAGAAGCTCCAGTCTTAATCTGCTGCACAAAATATTTTGTCTTAAATGTGGATATTAGAGAATCTTTTATTGGAATTGCACAGACAGAGTACAAACAGAAGGCTTAAGGAAACAGCTGGTATTTAACTATATTTTCAGATTAAACTTGTTTCCCAGAGCCTTTCATTTTTATCTAGCCGCTTTGAATTTTAAACTGGTGCATTTCTATCATAAAAGTGTAATATATAATGAACATACTTAAGTTTACTAAAGTAGTACTCATGTAAAACACTCCCACGGGAAATGTTTTTAGCCTAACCTTGTTAAAAAAAAACACTAGTTCAAAAATGCTCATGTTGTGGAAAAAGTGAAGTTGTTTTTAGGAACTAAAAATCAAATGTACTTAGATTGTATGATAATCTAAATATAATAACTAATTTACAAATGATTAACTTTGTGCCTCACCTGTTTGCATGAATGAGTAAAAGACACTAAGTCCAGTGTTGTAAAAAGAGCATACACCATTTTGTTTTCATATTCTGACCAGTGGGCACCTTGCTTCCTCTCTTTCTTTCCAGATACTGCCTCAACAAAGCAGGCATGAATTCTGTTAAAAAGATCCTTATATGCCTTGGCAGTTACTTCCCAGACATGAGCTACTGTCCCATCCTCCCTGCCTTGGTTTCTCTCATACTCCACTTTAGTGAGGATGAAGCAGAGTGTTTCTACAGCGTGTCTCGACTCATCTGCTACAAGGACCCTAACAAGCGCTACATCGACCAGACGTTTCTTACTTATCGTGCTTCTTGCATGACATTCGGGGACCTTGCCAACAGGTGTTGCCGAGGCATCCGAAAGCTGATTGCCAGCTCGCACCAAAACCTCTTTGAATTTTACTCCGACTGGATCATGTGGATTTTTGCTGACCTTCCATTTACATATGCAATCAGAGTTCTGGACGTCTACTTACTGGAGGGTTTCAAAGTTCTCTTCAGGTCGGTTGCCACTCCAGTTTATTTTTGAAAATGCGATTTCTTTTCTGACTATTGTAAATGTATTTCACAATCTCTGTTTGCAGGGTTGCATTAGCTTTGCTTGACCTCTACAAAGTGTCCGTGTCATCTCGAGTAGCAGACGTCGAAGACTTTAGAACTGACATGAAACGTTTTGTGCAAAGTGTAGCTCGCCACTGCACAGTTGAGAAGCTTTTGGAAAGAGCCTTCCAGATTCCAATTGCTACACGAAATGAGCTTAACCTTCTGTTCAATGCAAATAAGGATGCTCTAATGCAAAAAGGTGTCAGCACACAACAAAAGAGGTATGTTTACAATTGCACTGCAATTGACCGGCTATGGAACTCTCCAGAAACAAGATTACGAAATAACATCTAATGTTGCTGTTATCTTTGATGTTCTCCATGGTCCTAAAGGCAGACAGTGGAATCAGTGGACTTAAACAGCTTCAGCTCCAGTGTTGTCACAGAGACAGAGATGAGGGTCATCTGGGCCTGGATTCCTGAACGTTTTGCACTCTTCAACCCCGTTCGGTTGTTTCATATCGCAGAAGATGGAAGAGGTCTTTCTTCGTAAGTGACTTTTATTTGATCCCAATAAAAATACTGCTTAGAAAATTTCCAAGTAGCTCATACTTGTATAGCGCTTTATCAAGTCCATAGAACCCCAAAGTGCTTTACACTACATTCAGTCATTCACCCAATGACACACACATGGTGGCAAGCTACTGGATAGTAGCCAAAGCTGCCCTGGGGCACAATGACAGAGGCAAGGCTGCCATGCACTGGCCCTGAGTGTGTTGCCCAAGGACACAACAGAAGTGGACAAGGTGGCAACTGAACTGACAACCCACTTGATTGCAGGACCAATTCCTACCACCGTAGTCACTGTCATTCTTATAAATTACAGTAATAATGCTTTTTTTTCAAATTTGCACCAGTGAGTTGTGATTAGGTATCAACACCTACAGCGCAGCTTGTCTCTTCTATAAACTCAAGCCTATGTTTTAGTAGAAGGAGAGTAACCAGAGACCAGAGGTATATTTTCACCATCAACACATTTGTCTTGACCTTCAAACATCACATCATTGGTGTGATGTAATAATTCTCACATTACATCTGCTCACACGTCTGTACACTCACTAAAAGTTCCCCAGTGAAACTTTTGTATATTAGCCTGTTGTGGAAAATTGTTGGGTGGATAGACTGACGTATTTATTTTCCCCTCCTTCTCATTTAGATTGTATTCACGTGTTGAAGGACATGAGCCAATAGTACTCATCATCAAAACAATGGATGAAGAGGTATTTGAATTGAGTGGTTTACATGAAACTTAAATAAATTAGATTATGGCAGGATCTTTAATATTAATATTTAGATTCACTTAAAGTGTTAACATGACATGACACTTTTCTCAGGTTTGTGGAGCTTTCTTGTCAACGGATTTGATGGAAAGATGGAATCACGACTCTCAGGGACTTACATACTTTGGAACTGGGGAGTGTTTTGTTTTTACGGTAAGACAACTTTACCCCTTTTTAGGCTTCTGTTAATATATCATGATAAGAAATTGGTATAAGCAAACTACAGCATTAAAACTGATTTAAAATGTTATGTGGTAGTTCATTTTTTTAGGAATAAAAATACAAAAAACATTTTGTGATATTTTGTTTTATCTGCTCATTAATACAATGTAATAACAGAAAAAAATTAGTCTTAAAAGCATATATTATGTAGATGTGAAATGTAAAAAGAGTTTACCTGTTGCTTCCTAAGATTGAACAAACCCCAGTTTGTTTTAGAGAAAAAATTGCTCGATGTTTTCAATCCTAGTTCCTAGACTATTAAATGAAAGCAAAATCATATGGTTAATGGAAGATACAAAACTTTGTGTTGTGCCCAACATCCTCCTTTTTAACAAGCTTTCAATCTTACAAACTACTACAATTGTCCCTCACTATCTCCTGTAGTATCAACTGCTGGTGACAACTTGGTATCATTACTGAATTGTGGTCGAAGGTCACACTGTTTATCACAGTCCTCTGTGATAAACAGATACTGGAACATCTTCTTTACATGTTCCATTCTCAGGACATATTTCACATTGGAAGGTCACTGGTCTTCTGTGTAAATAATCACCAATACAAATAGATTGACAGTTAACATCCAGATTAAACATGTGTTGCCATACTCTGTTTAGGTTTCATGAGATTTAATAAATTTTAAAATGGCAAACAAAAGAGGATTTCAGCTCCATTGCCAAATATGGTGAACATCAGAGCTTTAGCCTTGGGAGCAGCTAATCTGGATTTATGCCAGTGATGATGCCAAGTATTAGTACAGCTGCCTAAAACCTTCAAAACGTTTGAATTGACCTCTTAATATTATCACACATCATGCCTCTTACATTTACAGATTGTTAACTAAACTCTACTGGCTGTTTCAGCTTCGCCCTAGCATGGAGCGCTACCAGAGGGCTATGGTCAACATCATGACCAGAATAGCCTCTCCTCAGCAGCACAGAGATGGAAGCGGTTCCTCCTCTCAGTTGGCAAACAGCAGCAAATCTCAGCTCACCACCAAAACTGTCAGCTGTACGAATGGGACTTCCCAGAATCCATCCTACCTGACACTCCCCCTCAGTGCTCCAGTAGGAAATCCCAGAACTGCAAAGGAGGCCAAGAGACCAAAGGAGCACGACGCCTCAAATTTCATCGCAGGAGATGACAGTCAGCTCATCATCGGTACGTAGTTTAAACACGCTGAGAGAATTGTGTCCACGATAGTCAGGCCAGAACATTGTGTGTTGCTTATGTGACTTGCGTGTCACTTTTTCAGGTGGTGATGGGGGCCATGCACTCTGCTTGTGTGATAACTTAGAGGAAGGAAACTCAGAACTCTGCGACACATTCAGCAGCAACCCGCTCTGCAAAGGACACTTCCAGATTCAGTCTCTGGAAGTGTGGGGCATTCAGAACTCCTACTACCTATCTCACAGCTTTCCTGCGCGATAGATTAACAAGAGGAGTGGTGTTACGTATGTGGGAGGTGTTTTGGACAACAGATTTGTTTTTTCTTTCTGCAATTCAATGCACATTGCACTTATAATAAGTCAAGACAACAATTTCAAAAATTGTAATACAAGTAAAAAAAAAATCTTGGTTTGAATATAATTTAATGAGAGTTTCACTACTAAATCTTTTCTTTGTGTTTTGTATAATAGGTGGTCAATCAGTCTTTTGTCTAACCAGCTAACACTGAAGAAATTATATGATAGCCCATGCATTAGAAAGCTACTGAAGTACAGCGACTCTCACTGTTTCAGACAAGTGAATTTTAACAACAATTCTACATTTAACAGGCTGACAAAACTAACACAAGAGGAATATTGGCTCTTTTTCTGGTACCATGTACTGTTTGCCTAACAGTCGATTAAAATGTTGTAATGTATGTATGAATATAGCAAGCTATGTATGAAAGTGTATTTATTATGTCTATGTGCTTCCTGAATTTTTCAGATTTTATTTATATTATCTTTTCTTACTTCTCAAATAATGGCATTTTTTTATTTTATGTACACTTACAGATCATAAAATATCTTATCTTGTCTATTGGACTAGTGTAAGGTACACCTGCCTTGTATGTAGCTTTCAGATATTTATTTCTATGATATTGTTATGTGAAAAAATTGAAAATGAGCTAAAGAGCCAAAAAAAGGGGGAAAATAAGCATTAATTTAAAATGAATATTTTTCTATTTGGGTCACTGTAACAATAAAAAATGTTTGACTTAAAAATTTAAATTCCACAATTGTCTCTGAGATGAAAGTTCTACAACAAAATGTTTAAAAGGAAAATAAAACATATATATTTCCACTAGTGTTGTGTTTTTCTCTCATAATATTTTCTTCAGTTAATGCTACACAGTAAAGCTGAATTTTGTTTGAATATTGTGTGGTAAAACAAATACCTCATTTTGGGTTGTTTTAATCTAAAATATTGGCATTTAAAGTTAGCGCAAAATAAACAGAATACAGTACAGCATGAAAAAAAACATTTGAATTTCATGATTACTTTTTGTTCGTTGTGAAGATAGAAAAAATATAGTTGGATTGGATTGAGAAGTTATATTGGAAATAAAATTGTAATATTACAATAAAAAAATGATAAGTCAATTATCAACACCTTTGATTAATATTTTTAAATATGACTATATAATCACTACCGAAGACACATACACGTACACTTTTTTCTCACTGCTTAACATTTAATGAGACTAAGGAAGTGTAATGAAATTGTTTATGTTTTCTAAATGCAGTGGTGGGAAGTAACGAAGTACAAGTACTTCGTTACTGTACTTAAGTACAATTTTCGTGTATCTGTACTTTACTT
>CAEGAF010103011.1:0-23814 GCA_903067075.1 Micropoecilia bifurca
AATTATTTTTGATGATAAATACAGAAACAAGCATAAAAATCAAAACATCTACAATAGTGATAGTAATATTAATAATAAAATAATAGTGCAAAGTATCCTACAAATTCTTTGATGGGGGGTGAGGGACCTAGATAAAGGCTAGGGGGGGCGCTGGGCCAAAAAAGGTTGAGAAACACTGATCTATAGAAATTAAATTTGGTTCGTAACTTTTAACATTCAGGAAGTTTTTTGTTAAAAGAAACTGAATTCACAATTATTTCAAGACTTAGCAGTGTCTATAAAAACAAGGTAACATAGTTTCTTTATTTATTCTTCCTTTTTAAGTTGTTCAGAGTTTCTAGAAATGCTTAATTAACAGACCCTGACCTACTCTCTCCCGGTGGTATATATATAACGTGACACAGAGGCCCATTTCTCATAGCCATGGGCCATGAGGCTGTACAAGAACTCATGCTTTTGCTGCACACCACACTCACTCAGTGGGGAGATTAAGATTGAGATGAAACAATTTCCTAAGCTCACAGTTAGGAAACCGCTCCAAACCAAGTCTCCATAGCAACCACTATCTTCATGCCAAATGTTTGTATGGGAGGGATACAACAAGGCCTTTTCTGTCCTAATACCATGAACTTAAACATGTTTGCTAAACCTAGTTGAGACTTTAAGTGGGACTTTGGTCCAATACAACTTAGACCTGCTGATGAGAAAGAAGTAGGTGAATAGGCATAACAATTTATTACAATTCAGACATAGCATTAAAATCCATCCAAATGATTGGATTGCAGTTACTCACTGCACATGTAAAGTCACATCACAACGTGGGCTGTCAGCTCAGCAATCAGTGGGTCCACTGATGTGTAGCATCATAAACAGTCAGTCCTCACTTTATTTGTTAGACATCAGCATTGCTGACATTTGTCTGAGTCAATAATTTTTAAAGTACCTGTACCTGTACCTCAAAAACAAGTAAACGGCAACAAAGGGTGAAATTAACTTGCACACACTTAGTCCTTATGCACAGTAATTGCTTTTTTTCTTTCACTGATTGCAAATCTAGCAAATAAAATCTCAATTCTCAGTTTTCAGTCTATAATTTGTTTTTTCAGCAAGAGTCTGAGTCAAGTTTCCCATAGTCAGGTCAGATCAGTGGGTGTCAAACTAATGCAAATGCAATTGTTTTAGGCAACCTCTGACTGCGAGGATAATAAAACTGTCCTTAATACATCCCTACAACATTCACAACTGTACCATACCAGTTTGTTTGTTCCAGAGTCGGGGTGCTGCCACTAAAAAGGCTCGGTCACCCCAGTACTTTAGCCTTGACCTTGGAACATCTAATAAAAGTTAATCTTACGGCTTGAGAGATTTCCAAAACAACAACTTAAAAATTCAGAGGCATGGCTTTAAAAACAATCAATAAAACTTAAAAAAAAATTTTTAAATGGACAGGAAGCCAATGGAAACAGGATCAAACAAATGTTCTCACGTCTGGAGGTGTTGGTTAAAAGACTGGCAGTTGCGTTTTGGACACATTGAAGTCGTACCAGGGAAGACTGAGGGACACCAATACAAAGTCCATTACAGTAATCAAGTCTAGAGCTAATGAATGTGTGAACTGCCAAGTCGATTTAAAAAAGATTTAAGTTTGGTCAGTAGACGCAGATAGGAAAAGCTGGATTTCACCACAGGGTCAATTTGTTTATTAAAGTTACTTGATTTTGCTAGAAAATGGCCTTATGTGACCAGAAAAAACAGGACAATAAAACAGATATAAATATTATCTCAAAACTCTTGATTTTTCTACATTTTATTTGAAGTTTTTGTACAGTTTTGACAGGGATTGCCAACAACACCGGAGGATGCAGTAGTTGAGTGTGTCTGATGAATCTGTCTGGGGTTTTTTTAAACAGAGAATTAACATGCGTGCCACCTGATGCTAAATATTACCTTGAAATGCTTGCTAAGGATTCACAATGTGTTTGTGGCTACGGTGTAACATTGAATGCAAAAGAGAAAACCTTTGCTGGTATGCATGTTTCCTTGTGTTTCTGTTAGACGTACAGGGAAAGAAAGAAACCAAACCACAGAGACAGATATCCAGCACCTCTTTGCCTCGTTCTGCTGAAATGAAGTCTGCAGTTATTATCATAATAATGTCTTGTTTCAAGTCGCCCTGAAATGCCTCTAGCACGCCTGCACCGATTAAGAAATCTTAATTAAGCTTTTGTAGATTCTCCTTCATCAGACCTTGCCTTGCTTTTTTTTTTTTTTACAAACACTCGTATTCTTTTCGTCAGACACTCTCACCTAAATGAACAAGGTGTTAGCAGAGAAAGTGAGAGAGGAAGAGAAAGCAAAGCCTGTGTTTTCGGCACACGCTTTCAAGTTTCCCGTGCTTCATCTCTCCCGAGGCATTTAAGTATTAGATATCCCTGCGCTGATCCGCTTGTTGTCACAGCAATTTCCCCAGTTGCTCATCATACTTAAAACTCCTCTCTCATTTCCATTATAATTATCCAAGACAAAGCTCACCTGAGATTCACAACGAAAGACAATTTAGTTTCACCTCTGGAGCAGCGCAGCATGACGCTTACTGCGTAATGGATAAAACAGTTTGAGGTTGTTGGCGAAAACGAGAGTCGCCTCTCCGTTTTGTTTGCAGGGGTGAGGAAACGTTCCTGATGGGAGTACGCAGATTTCACGTCCGGGCGCGAGTGTTATTTTGGTGTCTGAGTCCAATCAAATTAACAACAGAGCTCACTTGAGGTATTACTGAAAGAGGTGCATCCGCTGGGAATATTGCCACTGGTGGCTGGTCGATTAAACGGCTGTGGCTGTCGTGAACTACACAGAGGAACATTATTACAGAGTTGCCTCATTCATCCGTGTTTACAGGGAGCGACTGTCTTAATTAAGCATTGTGCAGGCTGATGGATTGGCCAGTCTCACCGTCTGTAGCAGACGTATTGATTTCACATTCCATACCCAAATAACCAAGTCGTTTTCCTCCCCTTTAGGCGGTAAGGTGCCACCGCAGCGTTGGGACATTAGGAGCATTTAAAAGAAGCTGTAATTATAAAACATGCGGGCCTATTACGTGTCAGATGGAGAGGTTTGTAATGTGACTGCGACAAAACAAATTGAACCAGACGACCTACTTTGTTAGCTTTGTACACATGTGTTTCAGTTAGGCTTACAGCAAAATTATAATTAGTCTGGGAGTAGAGCACGGCGTCTTCAGTGAGGATTCAAACAGCCGCTGCCGTGTGCTCTCAACATCTGCTTCTCTCAGTGATCCCTACAACAGGGCCTGGGGAGAGAGAGCACTACTAATTACTAATAAAACTAGCTAAGCCTATTGCTGTGAATTACTGCAGCTTTATCTGAAGTGGACCAGAAATCACTCCCGAAGCAAGAAAAGGGTTGGAGAGATGCGAGGAGGGATCGCAGTTCATTGCAGTGTCTGGATTAGCACATCGCTTGGTGAATGTTGTGATGCCGCTACAAAGGAGTGTTTTCGTGTCGGACATTAGTGCGAGATTCAAAATTCTGGCCGACTTGAATCATCTTGAAACATCTTGGCTCAAAAGGCTCAGGATGTAAAGCATATTTTTACAGACATACTATCGGCCTTTTTTGAGAAAATTTAACATATGAGTGAATTCTGGTCCCCCTAAACAAATAGGCAAATTATAAAATGAATTTGGGGGAATGTGAAAAAATTTACTTTTTAGAGAGGAACATTTCCCACATCCCATATTTATTATCACAATTGAAGCATATTCACAAGAGCTGCAAACATTTCCCCTCATCTGAACTGCTTCATCTCAGAAGCACACCACAAGATGCAACAGGAAATGTCCAAAAATCCTTAAATATCATGAAAGTACATTCCTGTACAAGCAAAAAAGATATTATACTGTCAACTTTTAGGCAAGGTGTGCAAGGAGAAAATCTTTGCCCCCCAAGACAAACATTAAGGCCGGATTAAAGTTTGCCAGAAAGAAAGTAGACAAACACCAAGACCTGTGTGATAATGTTCTTTTTACAAATGAGTTGAAAACTGACCAGAAGAGACCCTCAGGGTACCCAAGTGTCAGGGGGAAAAAAAATAAACTGAAGTAGAACTGGATCCTTCAACATGAGAATAACCAAAATCATACTTTAAATCCACAACAGATTGTCTTAAATAAAAAAATGGAAAGCCCTTAAATAGCCAAAGCAAAGCTTAGACCTTGATCTCAATGAAATGCTGAACTTTTGACAGCTGAAAGTGACGAGTCTTGCAACCCTTCATCAGTCTAATGTCAGAGACTGACTGGTAAATGGCTATAAATAGTGGCATATTACTGAGGTTTAACCTACAGTGACGGCTCTTCTGCTTATACTGATCGGTTTGGGTTAAAGATATAAGCCGTAATCCCCTCAAAGAAAGTCAGGGGTCGCCATGCAGTACTAAGATTTGTATCTAATATAGAATGCAAAAAAAAAAACATTTGTTTCAGCAAATTGAAACGGTAACATTTAATGAAAAACTGATTCTGGATTATTTGGACAGATTGATTATTGCTTCCTCTAAATCTCTAACAAACTATTGTGAAGTTATGCTTAGAAGTGGTTTTTATCTCACTTAAAACTGTTTTTTCTCTCTACCTCTCCTTTCGTGTTGTGTAAAGGTCGCATGCAGGAAAGTGCATGGAGGCGCCACAGAACTCATCGAGTGGAGGGACAGCGATAACGAACAGAAGATTTCTCCCACGGGGGTGAGACCACGGATTCTCAACCCCCTGCGTTTGTTTGCCAAGGGCTCCCCCGAGCTCAAGAGCAACATGAGGGAGATGACATATTTACAGAACATGGAGGACTTTTGGGACTGGTTATCTAACCAGACAGATGTTCAGGGTGCACAGGCCAGAACTAAACGCAGACCCATCGTGAAGACCGGCAAGTTCAAAAAGATGTTTGGGTGGGGGGACTTCCACTCGAACATCAAGACGGTCAAGCTCAACCTACTAATCACAGGAAAGATCGTGGACCACGGGAACGGCACGTTTAGTGTTTACTTCCGCCACAACTCCACCGGAATGGGGAACGTCTCCGTGAGCCTGGTGCCGCCTTCCAAAGTGGTGGAGTTCGAGATCGCCCAGCAGTCGACACTGGAGACCAAAGACACCAAGTCGTTCAACTGTCGCATTGAATACGAGAAGACGGACCGCAACAAGAAGACCGCCCTGTGCGGCTTTGACCCGTCCAAGGTGTGCTATCAGGAGCACACACAGAGCCACGTGTCATGGCTGTGCTCAAAACCCTTCAAAGTCATATGCATCTACATTGCCTTTTATAGTGTGGACTATAAACTGGTGCAGAAGGTATGCCCCGACTACAACTACCACAGCGACACACCTTACTCCTCCACAGGATGACCTAGCTCTTAGCGTGCAGCAGCCTTTGGTTTCATCTCCAACCGATGTAAATGTCAAACTCTAAAGTCTCTGTCCACAAAACAACCCTGAACACCCGAGTCTGCCGAAAGGAAGTCAACTCGATCAGGGCAAGCACACTTCAAATATTTGGATAAAACCTCTGTAAATATAGCAGTTGTATCCAGGGGAAAAAAAAAGAAAAACAGACAGTTTGGCCTTTTGAGACTTGGTTTTAGGGGTTTGACAAAGCAAAAGGCAGAGCTAGCTCCCAACCCTGCGTAAATCCTCATCACAACAGCACATGTTCGCTGATGTAATTAGTGTGTTGTCCAGATGTTTTCTTCAAGGCTAGACCATGGGCAAAACGTTGCACCAATTAAAAGTGCAAACCTGGAATCTGGCAGTGCTGGAGCCAAAAACTGTGTCACCTAATTGAGAATAGTCATCATTTAACATATGACAAGATTTTGATCCATCTTTAAAAAAATTATCTAAAAACACAGTTATTTAAAAAGGCAGACAATAATGAAATGTTCATGTATTACAAAAACAGAGAATGGATAAAAAGTTTGAATTTGAACTAGAGCAGATATCCATTTGTGCATTTGGAAAATTCATAAAGGATAGTCTATTATTTCAAAATTATTCAATAAGTGTCTTGAAGATTTGAATAATTATCAATATTTAGGAACATTTTTGCTAAATTTCTTACATATGTATTAATATGATCAAAATGACTAATTCAACTTATTTCAGTGTACACATGACAAAATACAGATCAATTTACAGCTTTCTAGAGGTTTATAATACATATAATGCCCTGCAAACATTCTCATACTGCTTGACGTTTTCCACATTCAGCAGCCTTGGATCAATTTCTTCTAGAATCTTCTTTCAGTGCAGTAGAAGTTTTTTTGGAGCGTCTACTAGCTTTGCAAATCTAGAATTCTTTTTTCTGTGCTTACAGCATTTCTGGACCTTGACAGGATTTCTAACATACTGCATACTGAATATACTGCGATCCACGTCATTTGACTCTATAGCTGATTATATGTTTATGGCACTTGTCCTTCTAGAAGGTGAACTTCCACCCCAAGCCTCATGTTTTTTTTAGTATTGCCCAATATTCATCTCCATCCATCTTCCCGTCAACTCTGAGCAGCTTCCCCACAGCATGACGTTGCCACCACCTTGTTTAATAGTGTTATCTAGGTTTCAGTCAAGATGACGTTTTGCATGTAGATCAAAGCATATTTTTTGTTGTATAACCCTAAAGAGCTTCTGTCAAATTATGCATGGAACCTGTTAAGGTTTTATTTCAAAAACAGCTTTCTTCTAATTGCGCCTCCATAAAGGCCAAATTTGTGAAGCTAATAATAATAATAATAATAAATCTTTTTCCTTTATGTGGTTAACCCTAAAGGGTCATGAGTGGGCTTGTGGTTGTCAATCCATTATACAAAGACACAGAGATAAGTAAGTCAAGCAACTCCGCATGCACAGAGGGCAGTTTAGAGCAAACAAATAACCTTGTATACATAGTTTTAGACTGCAGGAGGAACCCAGAGTATCCATGCAAAACCCACACACAGCTGCACCAGCATTCAGCCAAATACTAATACTAATAGTTTTAATGCTTTAACATATTCTCGCTCCTGAGCTGTGGATCTCTGAAACCAGTTGCTAAGTTACCACTAGTCTGTCCTACCGTTTATGTAGCATCTGAAGCAAATTGGTTGCGCTGGATTTTTTTTTAGGGGTATTAGAGTAAAGGAAACCAAATACAGATGCAGAGGGTACTTTTCTGAATTCTTTCTAAGAACAAAATACAGTTTCTTTCCTATGTTAGTTATGCACTGCTTTTTAAAGATGCTACTTCACTTAAAATCTATAAAACACCCAAATATTTGTCTTCACAATGTGAGAAAATGTGGAAAACTCCAAGGGGTATAAATACTTTTGCGAGGCACTCTTATGTATTTCAGTTCTCCTGTGTTGATTGCCGCAATTATCCCAAGGCGTGTGTGTGCTAAACCGGTCTGAAATCCAACATCTGTGTTTGCAGGATGCACTTTGAGGCAGCAGCTTGCTGAGCGAGCCATGCAGTGGATTAATGTGTCAGGAGAGGAGGGGAGGGGGATGCAATAATTGCAGGACAGGTGGATTTAGTGAGTCTGGCAGACAATTATCAGCACTTTGTCATGGTCCTGCTACCAGCCCTGACATTACCTGTCTTTAATAGGCTTTAATTAGCCTGGGAATTTCTATTCACCAAGAGGAGATAGACTGAAAAAGGAAGGAAAATGGACAGAAGTTGGGAAAAAAAACTTGTCTCTGATTTCAAGAAGTGGGAATATATTTGAGAGAAAAAAAAAATCTGGCTTTTTCCCAAATGTACAGCAAGCCTAAGCTGGCAGACTTAAAGTGGAAAAGAAGCAGTTTAGCAGTACATGGTGTAATGTGCTTTGACATTGCAATCACCCAGACAGTTTTAAAGGGTTTTGTTGAAAAGCACCGTCACACGGAAAGCCGTAGATTGCATTGCTTGCACACATCCCGGGTTTTAGGTTAGGGCATGTGCCACAGATGACACTGCAATTATTTCAGTCGATGCTACTTCATGGTCCCATCATCTGTAAATGATCCTGTCACCTTGTTGGTGAGGTGAGGTGTATGATAAACCAGAGTCAATCTACAGTGAAATGATATTTTTAGTTTTACTCCTCGTGTCGATGCTGTGTACTACTTGTAACTACAACCAGATGTGTTTTATTATGGCTTCAAAGTAAATGATGTCAGTTTAATTCGGTTTTTTTTCCTTATGGATATATTTCACAATGTGTACCCCTCCTCATTTCTGGTGTTTTATCACGATTACCATGTACATAAATGTTTAAATTATTGCCAACTGTTACATATTGCTTTATTTCCCCATTTATGTGTTTTACATTGTTCCTGTTTTGATAACTTGCTTAAAAGTCTCTCCTGTAAACTAGGAGAAAAAAAAACGTCAGTGTGTAGTGTGATTGCACATGTTCATTTCCACAGGAAGTTCATTTTGTTAACATTTAATGGTTGAAGATCACTTTAAATCTTTATGGCATTAAACCTTCTAAGAAATTGGCTCCCCAGCATCTTGTCACAGTGAGTCTGCCCCGGTCTGTTGGTGCTCAGAGTTGTCTCGTTTCATTCCTGAAAGGCCTTCTCAACAGGATAAACACACCGTTTTTAAGAGGTACATTTCGGTGTAGCTTTTTAATGGCCAATAAATCTGTGTCCACAGGCGTGGATGATACCAGAGGTACACCTCAGGGAGCACATCCATTTTGCTGTGGCCATCAGGGACAGGGGTCTTTTCATTCGCTTCCATTACTCTTATCTGATCAGGATGAGGCACCTACTCCTTCAGCATCAAGTCACACTAGGCTCTCCCCCGCTGCACTCATCCAAATCCCTTAAAACCATGCTGATATGTATTTCCGTTTTCATGCTTCACCTCTCACAGTATTGGCATTTAGACTGCACACTTATGAGACCATAAAATTAGTTTGCATAATTTATAGCTTCATTTAAATACCAGTAACACGTGGTTGTAGTGACACCAATTGCAAAGTTTGTAATCTAAACCACCAAAGGTAACTGAACATTTGGCCAACTTCGCCAAGCCACTGCCAGAGATAAAATAGATAGATTTTTAGTGCCTAAAGCAATAGTGAGAGGGGAGACATACTGTGGGCCAAAGAATGTGTAAAAAAAAAAAAAAAAAAAATAGGATGACATTATTTTATGGAAGCCCATTTCCGCCATGGAAAAAAAAGCTAAACAGGAAGTCATAATTTCGACTTTCAAAGTCATAATTATGAGATTGAAAGTCAAGATTTAAAGTCAGAATTATTAGATTTAAAGTCACAATTTTGACTTTCAAAGTCATAATTATGAGATTTAAAATCACAATTTCGACTTTCAAATTATGACTTTAAAAAATTTCAAATTTCAAAGTCGAAATTATGACTTTGAAAGTCGAAATTATGACTTCCTGTTTAGCTTTTTTTCATGGCGGAAATGGGCTTCCATATTATTTAAAGCTGGGATTTGTATGTCAAGCCTCAGGAGTTTTTTTTTCCCCAGGAGGCTAAATGAACTAGGTTCACAGCAGAAAATGTATGAATTGAGGCATTGTATCATGTGCCGCTAAACATAGCTAACGCAGATAAACCCACATCAGTGAATTGTATCAATGGAACATCCAGCAAAGAAGTTTACAGAAATAATAGCTATTATGTAGCTGCAGCTCATTCGCTCTCTCAGAGGAAGCTAGCTTTGTTGCTCTTCGACAACCATTTCACTTAAAAACCCCTGTTCTAAACCAAAGGGGAAAAAAGCTGATTTCAGATGAAAGTGATGACTCAGAAATTGGGTTTTGATAAAATATCTTAAGACATAATATCTTACCTGTAGTAGATAACTCTCCTGGTGTCTTCTTAGGTAACAATCCAGATTTATCGGTCCTGGATGCTAATGCTAACAGCAAAATCTGAGAGGGTCCAAAAACAAAGAATTGGTCTACTATCTTTAAACAACAGTAGTCTCAGAAATATTCTACCGAACGCTGTTGTATGAATATTACATTTTCTGCCACTTATACACTGGACACTTATACACTGGACAAATATTCACAGCAGTGTTGACCCATTTTTGCCGGAACTTGAGTTGGCGCAGCGCCAATGAACTCTCCTGTGTAAAACGAAGACTGAGAACCGAACTTAAAACGTTTGACGCGATCGTAAACATAAAAAACATGGCGGCGGAAAACGGAAAAATATTGCAGCTATTTATTGCCATTTACACTCTACATATTCACTAAACTTTATTTCACTGTGATGTGTTTCACTCAGGAAGAACATTGAAGACGCACTGCCTCTACCACATATCAAAACCCGCAGAAATCAGGAGTAAGTGACAATATGGACAAGTTACAAACCCAGTTTTGATTCCCTGCTTCAGGCCTTTTGCTGCATGGTTCCCCCCTTCTTACTCCGCCCTTCTTCCAGTCCAGTTACTAATAAAGGCCGCCAGTGCCCCGAAGCTACATTTGAGTTGTTTTAGAAAGGTACAAGCCCACTTTGGTTCCAGCTATCCTTAAATTAGCCAATATCTTCAGCCGGCAGAACCGGCTGATTGGATTCATACATGTGCATTTCAACAAAAAAAAAAAAAAAAAAAGAAAATATGACCAGCCAAAGCCAACCTTTCTTTCAGTGTAAAGAACATTAACTTGATGGTTGTCCAGTGGTCAGTATCCAACACTCCCCACAAACCGGATAAGCCACAAAAGGCTACTGGTAAAGAATGTGAAATGTGTGGTAGAAAAAGATGCATAACCAACTGTAATAATCCAAACCTGGAAAGGATTATTGGTCCAAAAAACAAAAAAAGAGCTTCAAATGTGAACATTTTAGAATTAAAAGCCATTTTCTACATTGGCATCGTAAAATATAGAATTTGGGGTTTTCATCAGCAGTAAGCAAAAAGCATTAAAATGCCAACCTTGGACTAAATTACTGAACTAAATCTACTTTTGAGTGACATTCTAATTTAGTGAGATGCATTTGAAAATGTACACACCAAAAATGATCAACAGCAGGTAGGTTGAACCTTGAGAAATACTGAAAGATCCCTTTAGGTTTCTCCTGGCGTGGCATCATCCAGTGCATATTTGCTGCCATCGAAATGACAGGAGAATTTTTCAATTTTGACAGCACAACTGCAGGCTTCTCTTTCAAGCACTGCAGTTAGTGGAGGAAAGCGAAGGAGAAAGATAAAAGGTTGGAGAGGCATCCCGAAGCCGAGATGGTATCGGGTCTTTTCGAAGGATCTGTGCTGAGAGGGGCGGACGTGGATCAGCAAGCCGCTGATGAAGACGTCTCTTCTAGCAGGAAAGAGCGGCCGCACATCCACTTTAATTAGAGCTGGGGCCTCGCATTCACATAAAACAAGAGGGAAAAAGTCTTTTATGTGTTTTTTTTAAGGTGGTGGTGCTGGGGGTGGGGGGGTTGTTAACATTTACAATGGGACTTTAACAGTGCAGTCTCTGAACATTTCCTTTTGATTAGGCCGGTTAAGCGGTTTTGTAATTATAATTGAAAAAGACATGCAGCAGAAAAAAAAGAAAAAGAAAAAAAATCACCACAATATAACATCCACATCCATTAACAAAACCATAAAAGAAACTGTGGATGATCATCACTCCTCTTCTATAAGCTGAGATTTGTGGTAAAACAGACTAGCATGTCGTTCACTAGAGAAAAAAAAAAGTAATGAGTCACTTCAGACTGCTGGAAAATGTTTTAATGGGTTAATGCAGGCATTCTTGCAGACAACAACTTCATAATTTTTTCCAAAGTTTTCAACGTGACGCTGATTGACGAGTAATATCATCGAAAAATGATGCTACTCTCACTTTACAAAATCCTCCGAAGTGTCTGTCACACCACACTACATACAAGACGGACTGAATAACCATGACAATACCCCCCCTATTGAAACACAGAATAACATCGCCAGTAGAAGTGATGCTCAGCATCCTACAGATATCCAAGCATGTTAGAGGAACCTTTTACTCAATTCATGTACTTCTGCACAGATGTCGAATAATTGCAGAAAATAAGCTGTTAAAAGCAAAACTGGAACTTTTGACACTTTCTTTTGACAATAAAACAACCATGCATTAGTCTCTCCACTTTTAGTTCACCACAATATACTGAGCATATATATTTGAAAGTTGGCAATACTAAAAAGGAACAAATTTTCTTTTTTTTTTTAGTAAGAGTTCACAGATGTATGATCTGGAATATGTAATTTGAATGGGAGACGGAGAACATATTTCCATAAATGTCCAATGTTTTCGTAGATTTGGGCCAAACAGACACTTTTCCATCTTACATGGATTGACACTTGCCTTCAAAATAGCAGATTACTCCCCCCCTCCCCCTGACAAATACACAATAGAACACACTTCCTTGTACATTGGTCTTCTAAAGATGGTTCAATTGTCATTTACATAGAAATGGTGCCATCAATATGGGGCATACGCATATTTTCAAAAAGTGTAAAGAACTGACCTTGCACTGAGTGTTCATGCTTTTTAATGTCTAGTCACAAAACGGGCTAAACATTACAAATATATAATATTTCCCATTTAGTTAAACCTTTGTTACGTTCCTATAGAACTTCCATATCAAAATGACTATACATGGGAACTAGTGCAACCTGGAGGAGGCCTGGTCTTTGTGACAAGGCAGGCACGGAGTAAAATAGACGAAGTGCTCTTGAGCAGCTCCAGAGCAATGGCAGATATATTAAGGCCATTTTGAAAATTACAGGAAAAAAAAAAAAAAGTGTAGAAGAGAACTTGGCTTGCTGCCCGCGCTAAACAGAGTTCAGCCGGGGCAGCAAAGCAAGCAACACCGATTGAATCAATTGTTTTCCAATCCACAGATGTCAAAACTTCCAAGTGCCAGCCTCCCCCTCCTCCAACGTCTCTGGTCAGAAAGCTCCACTCCTCTTTATTCAAGTGTGTTCAGTTTTGGTGGAAATAAAAGAGTGGCACACTCACTAGTCCTTTTCCTTGTAAAAACCTCCATGCTTCACACCCTTCTTTAGAGTCCAGGAGCAAAGTCGGGCAGTCAGGACTGTTTTAGGCGCTTCCTCGGAAGACCAAAGGGTGGGCACTGTGCGGAAGCCAGGGCACGGAAGGCTTCGGCTACCAAGTGAGGATGGGACTGGATCATTGACTTCCAGCCTGCGGTCTCCATTATGTCTGTGGCGTGACTGTAAGCACAGGCAAAGCGAAGTTAACACCAATGCGCCATGATCGGCACATTAAAAAGCAATAAACATAAATGAGATTGTAATGCAGGAGAGCGCTGACTCAGCAGTTGCATCTTCATCCAGAAAAGGACAAGAAGTGCGTTTCTTTCACAAAGATAAACAGATAATTAATTCCAAGAGACGCATCAAAAGAAATAAAAATTTTTAAAAAATCGACAGTTTCAGTCTGGGTATGATCGGGGATTGATTAGCAAACACACCCTAAAATAATGCTAACACATCGTCGTAGCAACACTAATCTTTTGTTTGAATGTCGCTATTGAGAGAAGAAAACTTAAAAGGTGTCTACTTTCATTATCACTTAAGTGTTTGGAAATTAAATCAAAAGAAGGTTCTTTTGAAAAAAAAAACCATTTTATCAAGCTGTGAAAAGTGTTAAAGGACACTTGAGGCGGATAATGTGAATTCTGAACTAAGTGTGGTAAAACTGCTTTGAGTGTTTTGAGATCTGTGTTTTGAAACGTATTAAGAAATGCTGGCAGCCTTTTCTGAATTTCAGTTAAATGCTCTAAATTCTCTTGTGAATCCATGGAGCTGTCACCAACTGCTAAGGCTGTTTAAAAGTGCCAAATACACCTTAAATGTCATCTTTATTTCAAGAAAGTTAAATCCTCCTTATAAAGACTGTTTATCGATCGTAGGGATGTCACCTCAGCACCTCAAAGCTTTACAAGAACCAGCAAAAGAAAAAGAGCCATAAAATTCTGCTCTGTCCAGGACCCACCACTGCATGCATAAAACAACCAAAATAAAGTTCTTCATTTCAAGGTGTCCTGATACACTGCACTGCATCATCCAAAAGGAAAACTTGCTTCCCTTCTTTAAAAAATAAAACAAATATTCCTTTTTGCGGGGTTTATCCAAGTATGAGTCTATTAATAACTTGGATCCAAAGATAAGGGGCTTCAAACTGAAAAGGCAAACAGCACTCTGTCTGCCTAAGCTAAAACAATGAATTCTAATGCATCTGGTAGGGGGAAGAGATAAGAGCGTGTTATTAATCTTGTGTCACATATATCAGCTAATTACATACTTGCTATTCCAGTTCTTTCCATCTTTACAGCCCAGCTGTCTCAGGACACTGCACCTATGGCAAGGAGATAAAAAGGTAAGCATTCAGGGCTGGTAAACAGAAATGGCAGCAGGAATTTATCACTTTGCCTTTTTCTTTTTTTTTTGCAATACTTGCCTGTTGATAAAATCTATGGCTTGTGCTTTGAGTTGCTCGGCACTGTGCAAGTCAGCCAAGATGAGGGTGTCGGCCACATTCTCCACTGAAAGGCTGTTGCACAAGGCCTCCTCACACATGACCTTTAAACGCTCCAGAGCGTACTGGAGTGGGGGGGCCAAGGGGGGGAACAGGATACAGCCGTGATTGAAAGGTTAGGAAATACAGTCAGTTGGTTTAGGGATTTTATTATTTGAGACAAATCTGTTTTCAGTTAATATGAGCGTAGTGAACCTACAATCATTACAAAAAGCTTCATTATACTCCTAACATTAGTAAAAAAAAAAAAAAAGAATATTTTATTAATGAAATAACTGGTTCTGCCTTTCCATCAGCTACAGTTATAGATGCAAACAAGTGTAAAACCTCTTTATTGTCTCCAGGAACACACCTTTCCATCATATGACAGATATAGCTAAATCACATATTGCCTGCATGTCGTGTGCTTCTGTCAGTAGGCTCCACATGTTGTTGTTACATGTGTAATGTGCCTCACAAATGTGCTGCGTTTCCTGTCTGTGTTACAATGAAACTGACGGAGATGAAATAAGAGGCGCCGACTCCCAGAGCGCTCAAAGAGGTGTGTCCGCAAAAACACAGCGTCATCAGAACTAATCGGGCAGCAACAAATCATTACAATAACATTTAATATGACACATGAGGTGCCTGTGCTATAAAAACATGTCAATAACATTTAATAATGCAATGCTTTGAGCAGAAGGCAGAAGATGGAAAGAATGCCTCATGATTAAAATGATCCGGAGTGTGCAATTTTTAAAAGGGGGTAGAACACATTATGTATTTTGCCTTATTTTCAACAGGAAACATGCTAAATTTCAGAATAAAATAATCTATTTGAACTAATTCAACAGGGGAAGACAACTAAACTTGACTATAGAGTTGTCAAGTTGCTTTATTTTCTAACTGTAGAATTAGTTTTTGTTTAAAAACGTAGCATAGCTGTATTAGTTTCTGGGAGACTAATGTTTTTCCAACTAGATGTGAAGCAGTGACTTTCAGATGTCACAGTTGCACAACCCTTCCTCTGTGTACACAGGACAGCAAACAGTTTCAGAAATTGACTATCAGATGCATTTTTGATTTTACAAATATAACATTAGATTGAATCTAATTTGCTACAACACCAAAATTGCAATTTGACATACTAAAAGGATGACTTTCTTGTCATCTTGCTTTTTGCATGGCTACCACACTTTCTGGCAACTCCTGGTGGAATTATAAAAAATACTAACTGTAGTGGAATAATTTCTAATTGAAAGTTTTAGGAAAAATTGACCTTTAATTTGAAGTTTTTATAACTGAATAATTTCTAAAATTTAAACCAACTTTTAATAAATTCATCAGTAGTCTAGGAGATTGGTGTTTTTCTGGTGTGGCCTATGAATAACTTCCCTAGGGCACTTTTTCCAAAAATCCCCTTTTCTGAATGCTCCTGAACACAACCATGCAAACATTTAACAGGGCAAGACTACGCATCATATTAATGGGCAGCTATTATGTCAATCTGAGATATGAATGTTTTCCACATGAAATAAATATTTTTTTACTGTTATATTATGCTGCTATAAAATATCTAAGAATTTATTTTTAGGACCTTCTGCAGGGAAGCACAAACGCGTGATATGCATTCCAGGGTCAAATCCATATTTTGTAGGTGTTGATCCATTGTATTAGAGTAACAATCTCAGCAGTCGTCAGTAAATCCAATGAGATATTCTAACCTATTTTACATTTCTAGTGGAGCATATGAGAATTCATGATAATGCTCAGGTAGGCCTGTCGCGATGACAGATTTTGCTGGTCGATTAATTGTCTTCTGATCTAAATCAGGGGTTTTCCCCGACTGGGAGCTTAAGCTGAATGTGACAGGCAGCCAATCAGAAAGCACGGATTCTCCTCCTGCTTTCTGATGGGAAATTACCAAGGGGAATCCCAAACAGCTGAAACTTATTGTGATAATTAAAATTACAGCGATTTATCGTTTATCATCTCTTTGAGGCCTATTCAGGACTATATAATGGAAAGTGTACTATTTTATTAATAAAGATTTATTTTAAACTAGCTACTTTGTTTCAAGTAGAATCCTGACATAAAAACGTCTTTAGAATAAGAGACTAAATGTTTTCAAGCAACCAATCGTCCTGTTTCCTTCTACTTAAGCACTTAGATTTTCAGTCACCTGGGTAACTGAGAAACTACACAAGTGTTCTTTGTGAAAATAAAAATACATTCATTCATATATAATCACCGTATGCTTTTCAAATTATTGACTGATAATCATCTAGAAATTGTGAGGATTGGCCATACTAGGGATTCCAATTAAGAAAACGTTAAAGGAAGATAATGATCGGATACAAATGGAGCTGACAAAGCTAATCTTCCACAGGTACTTACTTTATCAGCAGCTGCCAGCAAATTGTCTGCCATTTTTTCCAAGTTTGGCGCCTTCCCTGTATAAATGAAGCCCATCATTTCCCTAAAGACATCTGGATCCACATCACTGATGTCAACTCGATTCTGCAGATGAAACAAAATGTTGGTTTACTGCACATAAAATTATGATGTCATGGATTACAGTGCTTTGCAAAACTTATTACACCCTTGATTTTTTTTCACAATCTGAACAACAAAGTGGATGCACATTTGTTAAGTAGTAGAAAAAAGGAAATATTTTTTCAAAAAATATTTTTTAAAAAACCATGTGGTTTTTTTGAAGACAGAATATAGAAACAAAAAATGCCTAAAAAAAGTTTTCTGATCAGATAAGACCAGATCAAGATGTTTCTGGCTCGCATGAAGAGCATTATTATCATTTGCTCTTGTTGTTCACAAACCTAAACAACAAGAGCAAAACATTCTGAAAGAAAAACAAATGGCCCAGTCAAAGTTAAGAGCTCAATTCAATTGAGAATATGGGGAAATACTTTAAAATAGCTTTTTACAGGGAATCCTCATCAAACATGCCTTCTGAAGGCAAGGTTTTATTTAAGTGCAACAGACTAAATAGGGCTAGCAACATGCGACATGTGCATGTCTCACTTTCACTGTCTTTAGGGCTTTTTTTTACCTCCACAAATAATGTGATTTCTTTTGGAGGATCACATAAAATGTTTTGCAGTCAAAACAAACTAAACTTTGAGGGTATAGCTAGACAAAACACAAAAAATTCTAAAGTGTGAAAAGAGGCGATGTAAAGCAAATACTTGAGCCATTTGGTAGGATTTTGTCCCCAAATGTAAGAACATTTGAGGAAACAGCTTCCTGATTGCAAACGCAGATGCAGCATTTTAGCAATCAAGAAGCAGTTTGTGTATTGAGGACACGGGACAATAAGTAAGTTAAGTCTTACCTTTTTACTTTCTTCCATTTCATGTTCGAACATTGCATTAAAGACCGGAGACCTCGCTGTTAAAGTAAACACAGAAATGAATAAATAAACTTGCGTGCAAAAAGGATTAGTCAAAGCCTCAGTTCACTTAATGGTTTAACTTTTTATTCCAACCATATCACATGCCTATTTCGCACATCTTTAAACATTTTCACTCATCTTCTCTCTGAGCAGATTCGGTGGATAATACCTCAAGCCAGTTTCCTCCTGTACTAAAACTCAAATGCTGTTGCTCACTTGTTAGTCACTCTGGATTAAGGTCTGTGTCCAATGAGCAGAGAAAATCTACATTTAACGTTCAGAGAGCCAAAGAAAAAAAAAAAAAAAAAGAAAAAAAAAACTGCAGCGTAATTCCCATAATAGTCACGTTGTAAGCATTTTTCCATGAACACTTCAGCAGCCACCATGTCTAATCGAGATAAGCGCAGAGAGCCAGCCTCTCAATCTCCCGGATCCTCCAGTCATCTGGGTCAAGCAGAGCCAAGCAGGAGCGAAGTTGTGGATTAGCAACCGCTGCAGAACTGGGCCACAACAAATCAAGTCCAGCGCACAGAGCCTCCTTAACCTCTCAGGTGCTTATGGCTCTCTACGAGAGGTCATCCACAAGAACCATTGATGTGTCTTTTTTTAAGTGCCTCTTGTGACGCTGCGCTCCTGAATGTTGCGTGTCGGTTCTGATGGGGGATGAAAATGTCCTACCTGCAAGGATGGATTTGTGGGCTTTGAACTCTTGGCCTCCCACGTAGAGGCTGCAGTCTGTGAAGCGTGAACACTCCCACAGGTTCCCAAGGTCATCAGACAGCTGACATTCTGGTACTTTCAGCATGTTCATGTTAGACTGACCCGAAATGTTGACGGAGTCCTGGACGACACTTACCTGTACATGCATAACAGAAAAAGCAGCAACGTGAAGCATTCGGGTATTCATTTATGTTTCAATTACTTCTTGGAAACCACAAAGAAAAAAAAAAGACCAAGCTCAGCAATAGATTAAGAAACAGAGCACCTTAGAACAAAAACTTAGTCAACTTCTTACAAGGCTGCACAAACGTACTTATGTGCCTTTTACTTATTCACATTTTCTACATTTACAACCACAAACTCCAGAGTATTTCTTTGTATTTTATATAATAATCCAACACAAAGTTATGCATAATTGTCAAGTGGAAGAAATAAGATACATGGTTTTCAAAACTTCTTGCCAATAAAAATCTACACTGGTGAGCTTTTTTATTTAACCTGGCTGATACAGTTTGTTGTAAAACAATATGAATATGTTTTCAGCTAAACTACAAGAATTAAACTTCACTTCTCAAAAGTCCTGCACTTCTTAGATGTACCTTTGCTGAAAACACATCAGATTTAAATAATCAATCATTGACAGGACTCTAAATTATTTAGCCACATGTTGAGAAAGCAGCTGAGCCATTTCCTTCCTTGGACTAGACGTGTCTAAAAGTAATTCTTCTTTGTTTCTATGGAGGAAGCAGATCTCCACACAGCATTGTGCCGTCACCATGATGTGTAACTGTGGCAACAGGGTTCAGGGTAAATACATATAATTATGAATATAAGCCAAAAAGTTAGATTAAAAGTTAAATAAAAACAAAACCAAAAAAAACAACAACATTGAAGACGATATGGCACAATACGTGTGATTTTAGGTCAAACACATAATTAACTGTACCGTAATATAGTATGTGTGTATTTTCGATAATACAGGTATTGTGCCAAAAGGAATTTTATCTCAGAGTCAGAGAGGCTGAGTAATAAAAAGCATGCCGCACCTTTTAGATTTTATTCCACACACTATCGTGGTGTATCAGTTGAAAAAATATTTCAGTTTGTGGTTGTAAGATGACAAAAAGTGAAAAGGTTTGAGACGCAGGGATACCTTTGCAAAGCAGTGTACATATAATTTATGACAAGTCTTACTGTCTTTATAGAAAGTTGTGATATTTCACCCATCATGGCAGCATTAAAGCAGCTGCACTGACATCAAAGCGCACCGACACCTCATTTAGCTTGTCCCTCGAAAGAACATTTTCCAACATACTCACTCTTCTTGACATTCTGAATTTAATTATTTTGAAAACAAGCATCAATTTAAATGTAAGATGTGAGAAACATTTAGCTCTGTAGAAGTAAAATGTCATTCAATGCAAATTTAAACTGTGAGCCATAATTCAGCATCTCTCAGAAGTAAACCAGCCATGACATACTTCTGCTACTCTTTCCATTAAAAAGATGAGGCACTGGATGGAAAAATCAACACACTTTTTTTTTTGTCTTCTCAACACTCTGAAGAAATTCAACCAGAAAAAAAAAACGAGCAAATCCGCTTAATTATTTGTAAAGATAAAACAGAACGAGAAAATAGTTCAATCACATTTAGTAATTATTGACATGTGGCTTTGTTTAAATAATTTAAAGTCACAACAGCAAAACAACTTAATATACCATTTATTTAAAAAAACAAAAAACAAAATAGAATCACATTTACCTCACAGAAAAGTGTGAGCTTGTCATCAGGTAAGAGACCATTAGCTTCATCAAGAAGGAAATCTCTCCTTATAAATTTTTTGAAGCCCCAGTCTTTGCCTTGGACAAACCTATACGCTCTTTGGCTCTCTATAAATAGAAACATAATGTCAAGTTTTACAACATTCTTCAAACCTGCAGCTTAATAAATAACAAAAATAAATGTATGAAAATATTTGCAATTGCTACTACTCACCCATTGCTTTTGTTTCCTCTCTTTTAGCATTCAACAAAGAAAACTTAAACTTTGCTCTGACTTCACTTTTTGGACAACTAACAAGAAGTAAATAGAGTGATAGATAATCTTTGCTTTCATCATCAAGTCCCTTTGGATTAACTCTCAGACACCTGGCACACAACAAAATAATGAAAATTAGCATTAATATATGTGTGCAATAACCTTTATATGGCCACAGAAACCTTAGACTGAAATTTAGAGTAAAATAATTTCATACTAACCATTTCATTTTGTCATTAGGGCCAGAAGAGAAGGTTGAACTCTTCAACACCTCTCCCATTTCTTCTCTGCAAAAACTAAAGTTGTTTATGGTCCACATGTAGGAAAACTTCACTACTTTGACCTGAAAACCAATAAAAATCAAACAGATTAGATTTTTTTATTATTTAAAAATTACTTAATTTTAGCAAATATTATGGATTGGAAGTTAATCGATTCAAACAATTGCTTTATTTTACTGACAGATCCAGTTTCAATACAAAAGTGTATTGTCCAATCAATCCAAAACAGGCTCAAAGTCGATAACACGAACAATTCGGTCCCAGTTATAAAGAAGTTTATGTCAAATGACAAAGCATTTTTGCAGCAACCCTTCCTGTTTCTAACTAACTGTGTGTTTCTATACACTGGCATAGTTGTGTAATCTTTTATTACAGATTCTGTCAAATACAAACATGAGCGTAGATTAAGGTTGAAAATATAGAGTTGAGATGATAGTTTTTAAAGACTGAAACAAAACCAGAATTTAGCAATTCACTAACACTTGAAATAATAATAATAAACATTAAAGACCATAACACATCCTTACAAACTACAGCAATGTTATCACCACTCAGGCTTTAATACAAGTTTCAAGCCCATGCTTGGTACCGGTTCCTTCCCTTTTCAGAGTCAAACCACAGGAGACACACCTGCGAGTCCGTATGACAGAAACAACAACTCTACTTGAACAAAGACCTGTTGATCTAAGGGCTAACTGTGACTAGCTTGTTTATGAAAACTAAAGTCAGTACATATTCATTCAAAGGAAAACTATAAAAGCAGAGCTACAACACTGATCTGAAGCTCAATCAAATGTTATATAACATATGCTTCCACATTACCGTCTAATAACATCATGAGTCACATCATTCATTGCTTATGGCTAAATTGCGGATTTTAAAGTCTTAGGTTTGAGAATCCTTGTAAGATGCAAAAACTCAGAGGTTTGAGAATCCTTGGAAGATGTCGCTCTGCTAAAACTCTGTTCGAGGAAACCCAATAAGGGCAAGTCCTCATGTGCATCGATGTTTTTATTTTTACTTTTAATAAGGGTTTTATCTTTTTTAATCTTTTTCAAAATCTCTTTCTCTTTCTCACTGTTTTTGTTCTGTTTTTATTTGTATTTTAATTATGTAAAGCACTTTGAAATGCCCTGCTGCTGAAATGTGCTATACAAATAAAATTTGATTGATTGATTCATACCAGACTCTGCATTGTATTACAAAGTAACAAAACCCTTTCCAGCTACATTTATTAACAGCATTTACAGCCACCTTTACATACATTACCAATCATTTTAATGTGGCTAAATAATTGGTACTTTCTTTGACACTTAATATAACAGATCTTTTGAGTTCAATTTTTTACCATTTAGAAATGCTGGTAACAAGGTTGAAATGGAAGTCAGCACTGGTATATCACTTTTTTTAAATCATAAAATAGTGTTTTTAAATTTGAAGGAAACGTCAATGGGTACTGGTCCTTCTGACCCTTTGCTATTTTTGTTGCTTTATGATGTTTTTGATACAAAACAGAGCCATCTGCCTCAAAACGCTTCGTACTGACAAAACTTTGTGTGCTCTCTGTAACAACTGATGATTACCAGTAATTTCTTAAATTACATTTAGGGATTATAAGAAATATGTTCATATGACTCCATAAAATAGTACTTGCGTGCTCAAAACTATTATAGTTTGACCAGGGGCATTAATCTGTCAAACGTCATTAATCAGCCGACCCCAATGTACATGGACACAGAACACTTTCTTTAATTTTAATAGGTTTAAATTGAATTGAAAAAAAGTATTCTGTAGTGGCTTTCCAATTAAAACAAAAAACAACAACAACAAAAAACAATTATAGTAATTTCCCAAGTCAATTAAAAACATGGAATAGAGCCAGAACTGGAAGCATGTGGGCATTTTACAGAACTTGGGATAAGATGCCTTTTAAAAATTTAATTTAGTATGTTGGTTTGTCCTCTGCCTTCTGCAGTATAGTAAAATAAATTTTATACAATTTCTGATAAGCTTTAAGTACAGTTTAAGACACATATCCATAGAGCATTCAGAGTTTCCTATGCTACGAGCTAATTTCATGCCAACAATACAAGCTGCCCTATTGAACCTACATGTATGCGTTTCAAAACAGGATTAAATCATTTCTCATCAATATGATGCCCAAAAGAGATAATTTAGTAAATGAATTTATCCCTGTACCTGTGTGTAACACCAGCTCTCTGCCACAGGTCCACTTGACATCTCCCCAGGAGGAGGAGGGGTGGGAACCCGTGACATCACTGGCTCGGATGTACCACTCGCTGACGTCCTTAAAGCTCTGACAGTTTCAAGAAAAAAAAAAAAAACACAGTGTTATTTCTGGAAAAATTACCACCAGCTGATCCCAACATTTTCTAACATTAGTGGAAAATACCTGGCAAATTACCCACTAACTGGAATTGAAAGTAGTTCACAAGTTACAATTGATTGGAAAGTTATTCTGGTAGGAAATGGCTGAAAACTAGAGATGTGCATGAAAACTTCCTGGTAGCATGGCGGCTAGCTGATTACTGCTAGTTCTGATTGGCTGTTTCTGACTTAGTGGAGTAATTATGCAGAACAGGGAGGAGATCGATTATTTTTTTAGAGATCATCTGTCTCATGTTAGGACAGAGAAAGCTTTAATATGTATGTAAAATGTATTTTTTTAAGTTAAATGGTGCAGCTTTAAGCAGAGGTTCGGTGTGAGAGTCACTACCAGGTGGAGCAGAAGCGGCTCCGCCTGTCAAATATTACTAAATATTAAATATTACTACCTGTAGCGG
>CAEGAF010103013.1:0-35402 GCA_903067075.1 Micropoecilia bifurca
TGTGTGTGTGTGTGTGTGTGTGTGTGTGTGTGTGTGTGTGTGTGTGTGTGTGTGTGTGTGTGTGTGTGTGTTTTGTTCTGCTTCACAAGAGTTTAGCCTCCAATTCTGCCTGCTTGTGATCTAAAACACACACACACACCAATAATTCAGATCACTTTTAGAACTAAAAGTAGTCAAGTGGCTGACTTGAAGTGAGGCTCCCCGTCTCACATGTTTTATGTACTCTGGAGTTTTAGCTACAGTCAACTGAGTAAGTTACATTGAATATTAAGATTTGAGTTCAAAGAGTTGGTACAAATATCCAGGTTCACTCAAATCAATGCCGTCTTGCATATAAATTAGAAGTTAGAACAACTTTACCTTCAGTCAGAACTCGGTGCCATCTGCTTTGTTTCAATGACAGCTGCTATTAGCCAACAAGCTAACGATACATTTTTAACAATACAAATTTTATAGTGGTTATCAAACATCAAGCAGAAGTAAAGAGTTTAAGAGCAGCAACCATGAAATCCAGGGCTGCTCGGTAAGCTCCGGCTGTCGGAATTCTGACTTCAAGAGGAATTTTTATGACTTAAAAGTCAGAACATCAGTCTTCAAACTGTAGTGTAAACGTACTTCTACACTTAGACCACAAAGGTAGATTTGTGTTGCAATACACAGAAACACAACTGTGCATCAATTGTCTTGGAACAAAGATTTTTGAGACGCTCATTTAAACAGTGGAATTGTTTTAAATGACGTTTTGAACAGGGAGTTTCTAACTGCTGGTTTGGTCCCTGTTTGTTTTCGGTGATGGGCTCGGCTACATTTAAACAGGTTTGGCGGCAGCACAAGTGAAACGGCACAACCTCCTGAACCAACACACTTTATCAACAAAAGAAGAATAAAACCAAACAAGGTTGGATGTTGGAAGTTTCTAATGAAGGCACACAGTCTTGTTTAAGTGACGTCATGTGACGTCCCATTAGACAATTTGCCACCATGGCTGAGTGTACAGATGTTTGCAGAAATTTATTATGAGTATTAAAGGCAGATTAATTATTGGCTGTGAAGAGTTGGACTTTGTTTTCCAACAAAGGAAAAAAAACATCTTGAGAGACTTTTTTGTAAAGTAAAACATTGTGCATCAGGGTTAGTGAAGCACAGATTTGTTTCTGCCTCATCACTCCTACCTGTTCTAGACTTTTTACAGGAAAATCAGCATCTATTACATCGACATCAGCCATGATGTGTGTAACACATGCTATAATCACAAACTTTAATATGTTTTCTGGACATGTTAGCATCATATCTGCTGCTGGCTTTAAATAAATCAGAGATACAATGAGGACAAACCTCATTGTATCTCTAAGGAAAATGAACATTATTCTTTTCTTCTATGAACTACTGACATCTCTCAAATTCCGAGCAAAATTTTAGTGTTTATTAGCATAAAATGAGAAATAGTCAAAATAACAAAGAGGGTGCCGCGCTTTCAGACATCAAATAATGCAAAGAAAACAAGTTCATATTCATTTGGACAACAATATTACTGTTTGAACTCAGGAAGAGTTGAGAAATCAACATTTGGTGGAATAATCAGGAGGTTTTCAGTGAGGTTCAGTGCAGCCGGCTCTTCATTTTTTTTCAGAGCTCTATAGATTCATGCAACTTTTGCTCTATTTACAAAACAATAACGGAAGATAAATTATCTTCAGTTTTTTTTCCGTAAATATTGTTAAAATCTCCTTGTCTTGTTCTTGTGAACTCGGCGTGGTGAATGGTCTTGTTTGGTGAGTTGGCTGTACCTTTAAACTTCAACTTTTGATGCAGTATAATAGTTAAATGAGGTCACCATTACTACCTGTTTGTATACGTCTCCTAACAGCCACACCCACACACTGAAGCATATTGGTGAGGTCTGGAGCCGTGGACCCTGGCAGACAGGTGCCTTTGTTCAGAACCAGGGTGTGCAGTGTGGGAGCGGGGGGGCTCTGAGTCATTATTATGCTTTCCACAGAATGGTGGCGCTCCGCGTTTTTCTTTTTTTTTTTTTTTTTTGCCGTGTTCCCGAGTTGGTCGGCACATTCCGCTGGCATTGTTATCCGGCCCGTTTCCTGCGGCCGGCGGCTTTTGTCAGCCTCTCCCCCATTGTCCTGGCTTCCTTTGTTCCCCGGCTCCAACAATAGCTTTTTTTTCTGCCTCTTTATATATATGTGCACTTTTTGCCCTTGTGTGTTCTGTTTGTTTTGTTCTGCTGTCTGCTGTGTTTTTCTTTTCCTCCGCTTGTAGAGCTTAGAAATAACACACACACACACACACACACACACACACACACACACACACACACACACACACACACACACACACACACACACACACGCACACACACACACACACACACACACATGCACACACACAATCCCGAGTTGGTATTTGTTCAGGTTTGCGTGGACTCAGACCTCTCTCTCTCAATCAACCTGTCCAGTCTCCCTCTGTTTTCCCGTCACGTAGTCAAGCCTTACACTGATTTTAACTTGATCGTAACCAGGTCACCGAATCCTGGATTAGGCTTGTGGAGGTTTTGCCCTTTTTTTCACCCCCATCTCCATTCTAGTTTTGGTAGTTTTGTACCCAAACAGTGACAAAAATATGTACAAGAAGTGGATGTGTCTGACACAGGACTTCTACAACTGTTTGTTTGTTTTACCTGGAACGTTTCACAGCCGCTCTGATACTTCGTTCATTCAGGAATCACTGCGATTTAAAAGTTATTGTCTGCCATCTTTGTAGAGTCGATTGCTAGGGTGTCCAAACCGTTTGTCACATCAGCCAAAATCATCAACTTAAAAGTTCTGGCAGTCAAAAAATATCATTAAAAACCACCAAAAATATATTTATAAATATAAAATAAAATATATAAATATATTTTACATGTTCAACAATAACTTATCAACAATATAAACAATCAACAATAACTAATCATGATCTGTTTTAGTCAAACAAATAAAGTTGTTTTTCTTTTATTGGAACAGAAAATGTCATAGACATGCTGAATCAGCATTCACTTTCTAAGCTCTTTTAATCTGGAACAAACGTCCAGAAAACTGTAAAACAGCCAAAACACTCAAATGTCCAGAAAACTGCAAAACAGCCAAAACACTGACTTCCTTTAAACCAAGGCTAAGATCTCACCTGTAAAGAGTTGCCTAAATAATATTAATAATAACTTAGAACATTTATCAATTACATTTCAAGTATATTTGCTTAATGATGGCCTTTGATGCTCGTTCCATAACTGGTTGTGTTATGTTCTTGTCATTTGAGGCACAAAGTTCGCGCTGCCTTTGTGCTGAAATGTACTATACAAATAAACTTGACTCTAAATCCAAAACTTTTTTTAATGAACTTTATTTGTTACAGTAAACAACACATAACACTGTGTACATATCATAAAATATGCCAGGGGGAGCATAAAATAAAACAGAATGCCAAGAGAATGACGGTCACAAGTCACTGAGTACATACAGTATGTGCTTAAAAAGGACTTTAAAGGGTCTGGACCACTTCAAGTGTAGATTTGTCCTCGTTCCCCAAAAATTCACAAAAGGAACCTTTGTGTTTAAAAAAAATGTCTATATGAAAATGCAAACGAAACAAACTAAATGAATCCACCATTCATCTATGGAAAAAAAATGATGACATTTTCTGTCCCCCCCGCCATTGTTAGAATAATGGTTCAGTCCAAAGTGTAGGAGGAGCAACAGCAGCTCAGCGGAGAAACCAGAGCCGCTGAACCGAGGAGCTAACTGTGGTTATGCTGCACTAGCAACAAAACCCTCCAGTAAGTAAATACTTAAAGCAAAAGATATGAAACTCAATAGGATGAAACACACTGACAATAAAAATTAGACTAGTTTGTTATTTCATTACTTTGGCTGAGTCATGAAAAATTACCACATTATGCCTTGGAAATCAAAACTAGCAAAACTGGCTACATTGCTTTGATAGACTAAAGCAAATAATTTAATCATTTAACTACTGCTGAAGTTAATGAGAAGAGTAGTGAACGTAGTCTTTAAAACCACAAAATAAGGTGATTTTTATTTTTTTGTGTGAAAACCCCTGGTGCCTTGAGCGTTAAGTTATGGTGCTTCCCAGATATTCATTATTTCTACTTGTTGGTTCTCAGCCATCCAGGACAAGGCAAAACCAAAACAGGTTTAAAAATAAAACAACTTAAGTTATAATTTAAATAACACATAACCTGTATTCAGAGACACTGCAAGGTTTTACTTATTAAAACTTTATTTATTTAGAGCCTTACATTTTTGTAAAGGGTTAGCAGAGATTAGATTAGTGACACTGAACCAAACTCATCTAAACAATATTTGAATCTTAGCTTGTCTCAACAGATTACTGAGAAAAACATACTTTTGATGTGCTACTTACTAGTCATTTTTGGTCTTGCAGCTTGAACACTATAAATGTTACACTGAAATGTAACATTTTACATTACATTTCAGTGGGATTTTGCCAACCCCTACACTCCCCAAAATATCTCTTAAGAAATCTCCATGTTTATTGAAAACTGAAAATGTATATATATTTTTGTATCAGCAAAAAAAACAATAAAAAAAGAACAAGATCTGGGCTAATCTTAATTTAAAAATACTTTCTGTATTTAGCAAAGTTTTCATAAAGTAGTTATAAGCAGATGTGGGTGTCCTGTTAATTTTGGAGTATAAGTTCACTTCACAGGATTGATGTGGTTCTGTTTACCACAAAATTAACTCACAACTCAATGGCTTAGAAAAGACGATCACTCTTGTGTTGTCTAACATTTTTGGAAGTAGATTGCACATTGACATTTGAAGTTTCATTCTCATCTTGCACTGTTAGGTCAAATTTATATAATTCTTGAATTGTAGGGTGCAAAAAATCAACTTGGGGCCACAGGTTGTCCCCAAGCCACAATCTGAGCAGTCCTGATGTAAAGTAATGGAGTGTTTTTGTTTGGCTAGAGGTCATAATCACTCATATTTCATGTGGGACCCAAAGCAAATGGAGGTCAGAAGTGTTAAAGTCTTCAGTAAGTAAATGAATAAAAGTAATAAATATTTGAGACCAATACTTTGAAGTAACAAATAAAAAGGGTCATATGTTTTCCTGCTCTAAAAGTGTCTGCTCGTTACCATAGATACACATGAGCATATAAGTGATTACTAATACCTTAAAATGCAGATTTATGAAATCTTTGGTTATGTAAACAAAAAACAGATTCTCACTTTGCCCCAAAACATCCCTAAGCTATTTTCTTGTTAAATTGAATTTGATCTACTGTGTAGCTGAATGAATTGTCATACCTGTATAATGTATTGAATGGGTTTGTTTATGGGTGCAAAGCATACCCATAAAAATTAACTCAAAATTACAATGCATGTGAAAGAAAATGTCAGAAAAGCCAAAGTACTTGGTGCCATGACCTCTGACCAGGAGGCACGAGATCTTCAGCTGGAGATTTTGCTGAGAATCTGTGTTCATTTTCAACAACCTGACCACATCTCTGGTGTTTTTCACGTATTTGGAGTCTTCCTTTTAAAATCTGAGATACATCAAGAGTTTAGCCCTAAGACTCATAATCCCACTGTGTAAAGCTACTTCCAGTGCTAAGGTCGTTCTCTGGGCCGGCCAGTGAAACGTCAAAGCTGGTAACTAACTAAAAGCGGACGTGGCTGCAGTCCATGTCAACCTGAACCACCCTGTGAACGAACTCCAGGCTCAAGCTGGAACATTCTGCAAGCCAAGGCTAGCACCACACAGGGTGGGACTGAAAAACCATCTAATCTTTTTGTGTTTGTGGCCAAGCCTCTAATTAGGACTGTGCCCACATCTTAAGTTTGCCAGCGCATGAAATGAGACAATTCAACAACTTTCCCTTGTCTCCATGTAATTTCCATTTTGAGTCACGGTTAGTGTCAACTACCTGTACAAAAACGGGCAAATTAGCATGGCAGAGACTCGCAGCGCCACACCCAGAGGACAATTAGCATTATGTGTGTGTTTATTCTTCCAACAGAATGGTTGAGCCCAGCCCTTCAGCTCTGCACCTCCTCTCCGGTGGGGATGTACGCATGGCGGACATCGGTGTCAAAGTGGAACAGGAGGAATGCGGCGGAGACTGCGGAGCCAAAACCAATTCGGAGCAACCCAGGACTCTGCATGACTGGTCAGCAAGTCAGCCTCTAGAGACGCGCCAGCTGACCCCCCCACTGTCACGCTCCCCTTCGGTAAGGAGTCTTATTAGTAGCAATGCATTTAAAAATAATAAAGATTCTTCCCACTCATTGGGGAACGATGTCAGATTAGCTCGGTGTGATGATGAGTTGCTCCTTGTTCTTATAGGAGGGCTCTCCAGGAAAGGAGCCGCCTCACAAGCAAAGCCCCATGGGAGCGAAGGAAGCCGGGATTCATGAGCGATCAGAGGGACAAGCCAAAATTAAGGAAGGTCTGTAGTCATGCTTGGGAGTGACGTGTTGGTGGAAATACTTCAAAGATGTTCTAGTTTTCCAGACAGTGTTATTTCTTTTATCTATAATAACTTATCACAATGTAAAAGTGTAACATTACTTCTTAAATATTAAGACATGATAACTAAAAGCCACTCTAAGGTCTTTTGGTATTTTTAAAGTCTCTTGCATGACTGATCAGTTGGGCTGGGCATTTATCGTATTGTTTATCACTTATCGTGATAAATTTCTAACCATGATAAGATTATTTATTATTGTAGCCATGATAAAGTCTAATTAATGATGCTTTAAACCCCCCGCAACTGTCCATATTGTCAGGAGTGTTATTTTATCCACTGTTTGTTCAAAGAAAGTATCAATAAAAATCAATGCATATGAAAATATGATTAAATACAGTTACTGTGAGCACATCTGACTGGTGTCCATATCACCCACCCCTACTGGTCAGCAAACTCTTGGGTGTCCAGGTCTCTAAGGTTTATGGCCTCCACATTGATGTATTTTAAGAGTAACTGAATATAATCCTATTGATATGGAGTAAGAACTTAAATAAACAAACAGTTTTACCTTTGATTACTGAATTTGTTCCCTTTGGACCAACCCCAGATTGGAAAATCTGTGCTTTTAGACAAATATTCTGACAGTTTTTGAATCAGCTAATGAGACGTATAGTTCAAAATTGAACTCTAGTCCGTTTATCTATACAGTCTGGTTAGGTTGGGGAGGTTTGAATCTGTAATTGAACTCTCTTGGTTGAAGTCGGCTCCTCCAAAATCAGGAAGCAGGTTGTAGCACAGGGCATTCTGGGTACTTGCAACCAAAACAAGCGCACAAGGCTACCACAAGCAACCGCTAGACTCTCCATCTTTTTAATTTTTTTTTTTTTGAAAAGACGTTGTGCTCAGTGTCGTCAGAAGTTGTTTTTGTTGTTTCCTTCAGTGGTTGTTGTTGCAGCGCCCCCCACAGGTGAGGACAATGTGTATGCTGTGTAGGAAATGGACACAACCTCCCACAGAGGCCAACATTTCAGTATCTAAGACTTTTTCTTTGTGACTTTATATTCAAGTTCTCTAAGTAATCATGTTCAAGCTATATTCATAACATTTTAAGAGAAATAAATTTTGTATTGTTGCTTAGCACAGTCATGCTGTTGCTGGGCTCTAAATTGATTTAAAGTGGCCTGAAGGTACATTTTTGTTCAGAGATTCACTCTACTCTCAAATTTTTCACAATTCAGAACTCTTTGGTTGATTTTTTTCTTTCTTCTTTTTTCTCAAATTCTCTCCACTCTGTGACCTTGGTTTATTCTCCGTCCAAATATTGATCCACTCAAACACTCCAAATTTCTCCCTGATGCACAAACAATCGCGCGGCCTTCGACATTCCGACCGTCTTCTCCAATCAGTGCCATTAGGCCGGGTGGGAGGGGAGCCGCAGAAAGCAGTTAGCGCTACAGTTGGATGTGTTTTGATTTGACGGAGTAGATTCTGGGTGTCTTGTAGTGGCGTGCGGAGCAGTTCAGCTGAGTGCCTGTTTGGTTCTGTTAACAGTAATGCCGACCATCGAGAAGCTGCTGAACGCCGACTGGAAGGAGAAACTTCTGGATAAAAGCTCAGTGGGCGCAGGACAACTAAAAGGTCAGCTCTGATTTAAAAAAGTAAAAATAAACAAGAAAAACAACTTTACTCGATTTGCTGCTTGTATTCTTTGTATTTCATTGCTTTGTTAAGTGTTGGTTTTTAGATTAAATGGAACAAATGTGCTTTAATGTTCCGTAACTAGTCTTGCTGTGTTCTTGGCTAAAACCAATGGTGGTTGTTGTTGCATGGGCACAATGATAATAATGCATTATGTTAAACTATGATCACCAATAATTAATTTTGTAATTTTATTGCTAAATTATTTAAAAAATAATTGAGCAAATTTCAGTTTTTTAAATTCGTTTATTTTTGTGTACAATTCATAAAGAAAAGGGTTTGTAATCTTTGGAAAAAATCATTTTTTTGTCAACAACCCGAGCATAACTCTGACCCAAAGTTATGGCAGCAACTGCGAACTGTAGAGAATCGTCGCCATGCCTATAATACACTGGGGGAAACCCTGCAGTACATCTTCCTTGATGTTGGCACAGAGGTTTTTAAGCAACCTGACCACATCGCCCTCTAACTGTGAAACAATCTGGAGTTTCCACCCAGCAGGTCCAAATCAAGATCAGCTGATTTTATCACCACCTCACTACTTAGTACACATCTGAAATACATCTGTTTCCATGGTGATTACTGCAATACATAAATATTATGTGCTACTAAAATCATCACATCAGAGAATGTCATTTTTATTTTTTAAAAATGTTAATTACTTAATTAATTAATTAATTAATTAATTTTGAGTTGCAAACATTAGATGGTTTCCTGTAAAAACAGGAAACCACATTTTGTCAAATTTGAAACATTGCTCACAAAAACAAAGTTTCTCTTTATAACAAAAAACTTAAAATGATTAAAATAATTTTCCAATAAATATTTATTTTTAGAGTCAGTTATTCCTACAATCCACAAGTGTCAAACTTGCGACCAAATCCGATATTTGTATTGTGCCAAACTATGTTGTGTTCGGTGTTTAACTTTGACACATTCTCATCAGATACATTTTAATAGTCTCTTAATGGGAAGTTTTATCAACAAATTCTGCCACCTTCGGCCCTTTTTTAGGACATTTGTGACGTGTGTGTGTGAGTGTGTGTACGTATGTGTGGGACGAAATGAAAACCAGGTTGACACGCCTGCTCTGATGACTTCCAGGCACCCCGGAGTCTCTGGCGGAGAAGGAGCTGCAGCTGCTGATGATGATCAACCAGCTGAGCGGCCTGAGGGAGCAGCTGCTGGGCGCCCACTCAGAGCAGAGGAACATGGCCGCCCTGCTGCTGGAGAAGCAGCAGCAGCAGATGGAGTTGGCCCGGCAGCAGCAGGAGCAGGTACGGCTTCCTGCAGGAATATGCATTCTAGCATCTCAGAGGGTTAGGTGATTTTCTTTTTCTTCAACTTAATTTAAAAAATCATGTGACCATCATGTGACCTTTGCATCACAAAGGTCACATGATGACCAACCGGTTGTTACTACTGTCAGAAACGCAGAGGAAGAAGACAGGAAGTAGTAGGAGGAAGATGGTTTGTTTTGTTTTTTGCAGACCGTGTGCAAACTGGCTCCACCAGATCTCTCACAGCATCAGTTCATAAAAAGTCATGTGACATTTAAGTGTGTTGAATCCATAACTCTTCTGTAAAATCACCGACTACAATTTTCCCAAAACACCGCATATGAAGACACTCCACAGTAGGCGGGGCTTGTGGCTCCGAAGCCTGAATAAAACACTGACATCTGTCAGCACCATGATTTTGAATCACTTATCATGTCAACAAACGTTCATGTATTTTAATTTAATTTCTTATTTAATGGAAACACTGTAAACATAGCTTTTTCAGCATTAGCAGAACGTAGACAAAGATTTTCACACATCTGTGATGGAAACGCAGCTGTTGACCAAATGTGACAGATTGTAGCAGTGCTCTGACTTTTTCCCTTGTACTGCGTGTGTCTCTGGTTGCTCACACAGCAGCTAATGAATGTGCCTCGTCTCTCAGATCGCCAAGCAGCAGCAGCAGCTGATCCAGCAGCAGCATAAGATCAACCTGCTTCAGCAGCAGATCCAGGTCAGCTCCTCTCCAGAGCTTTTGTGTGTCTCCATATATCATGGCGGCAACAGATGACCGTTACAAATGAGAAGTTCTCGCCGCAGGTCAGCACATTAGAGTGCTGGAGAAAATAACCCCAGAACATTTTGTGTAAGGTTCCTTTTTTTCCTTTTTGTCCCAGCAGGTGAACATGCCCTACGTGATGATCCCGGCTTTCCACCCCAACACCCAGACCCTCCCCGTCTCCTCAGACCCCCCAATGACATTGCCTCTGCAGCCCATCCCCTGCAAACCAAGTGAGTAGAAGTAACATAGAAAATAAAAACAAAAACAAAAAAAAGCACTGAAACGGGAGCATGAAGAGAAAAACAACACATTAGAGGAACGTTAGAATAGCCACTAAGTTCAGATCTGTGTAAGTGGGAGGTGTTGTCAGGTGTGTGAAGAAGGGCTGCTGACTTTCATTTTGGTGGTGCATCTTTTTTACATTTTTAAAAAAAAATTTGTACATTTGCATCAGCTGCATCCTGAACATCAGTGGCATATTGTTCATATGGGATTTTCCCTAAAACTCCAGGTGAATTTAAATGAGCCTGTCAAAATATGGTCCAATCTAAAATCACTTTTGAATCATGGACTAATATGAAATGAAGATTTGGAAGTGAACAAACTTAAGACTTTCCAGCTGCGTCTGGAACATCCTGGCCTTTCTACACCTCATGTAATCTGGAAGTACATCTCTTCTTATCGCCGTGTCGACTCATCGCCGTCGTTTTGCTCCACAACCTATTTGGTTGACATATAAAAGCTCTTTTTGTTTTGCCGTCCATGATGATGCATTTATTCCTGAAAACCTGAATTGCTGATTTATTTTTTTTCTTTCAGAATATCTTTTTTTTCTTACCTAAACTAGAAGAGTGATATGATGTCCACACAGGACAGATAAACACCACCTCTTATCTAAGTTTGCCAGTCGTATCAAAAATATCAATTTAATTTAATCATTTTAATCATCTTTCAGTGATTGCTATAAAAATTATTTCTTTCTATCTTCTTAAGCACTTTGAGGCTTCTTGGGATTTTTTTCTTTGAATTTTCGAGGCAGTTTTATTATTATTATTATTATTATTATTATTATTATTATTATTCCACTCTGGAAAAACTAATTTCCAAATAAACCCAACAATCATATCATCACAGTAATTTACACATTAGTGTATATGTTGGATAACATTAAAAATTGTTATTTGGAGCATTTCAATGAATCGGTCGTTCGATCAATCAAGTTTATTTGTGAAGCACAAACAGGGCAGATCAAAATGTTTTACATCATAAAAGTCATGAAAATATTGTACAGTCACCAATTGAGAAACCAGTTATGCTCAGTGTTTTTCTGTTACCGTAGCAACATCCCCACTGGTATCTCCATGGAGATATTAACTATGCAAGTTATGATAAGCATGCAAACCAACGGTGTGTCCATGAAGTCATTGTTGGTGCCTGTGTTTGTCATTTCCATCCTGCATTACACTAGAACTGAGCACGGTTTAGATTCAGTCCAGCTTAACTCGGTTTCCTCACTGTAATGTCTCACAGCTAATGGAGTTGCGCTGTGTTGCTATGGTAACTGAACAGGAGTGAGTTGGACTGTAATGAATGGATTTAAATGAACGAGGATGGATGTAGTTGCTCATGAATTTCACTCGTTTTGTTTTATTAATTTCTCTCTCGTAGAATTTAAGTTTTAATAAAATGAACCAAATACAGTCCAGTCCAGTATAGCTGGAATCCAAATCAAGCCGATCAGATTATATTTAAAATCAATCAGATTATCACTCGGGGAATTTTCCAATTCTGAGCTGTGCCTCACATTTCTTGTTTCTTTCAACCAATCCTGAACCATCTTTTGCTTCATCTGGCATCAGTGATGCCACTGATATGGTGGGATCCTGTTTCTTTAAGGGGTGCATTTGGTCTGATGACATTCAGGTAGATGTTGTTCATTTTGTTTGTCCCCTCGTCACCCCGGACCACCCACTGCCATGGCGACATGGTCCAGTTCATGCCTAAGTATTCCCAGGATTGAACTTCTTACTTTGTTACATTACAGCCACAAACTTCATTTGACGTTATCACGATGTTGTGTTGGTCAGAGTAACTCACCATAGCTGTGAAGGGTCAGGAAAATGTTCTACCTCGGTGTATTAGTCACTGTGTTTCCATTACAAAATGTGTGCAAAACGTTGTCCATATTCCGCTAATGTTGACGAAAAAATTATTTTGCCGTTTTAGCGTTTCCATTAAATAACAAATGTAATTAAAATCACTTGTTCGCGCAACGTCATTAAAAAAACCCTCGCCACGTCGTCATCCTCCTCCTACTTCCTGTCGCTTTTCTTTTGTCCTTTCTGAAGATGATGACAGAAAGTGGTGACAACGCGATGACGACTCGCACCATGCAGAAAAAGTGTGTTCATTGCAATTTTGTTGTTATACTAATTTAGATACTGTAGAAAAACCACCTTCTTCCAGCACAAAAACTTTTGATTTTTCTTTTTTTTTTTTTTTTTTTTTTCAAATTGCTGTGTTTCCATGAAGCAAATTTACTTTGGCTGTTCCAATTTGTACAACTAACACGGTCAATGGAAACACATGCTGAACGCTCCTACTTTCTGCTCCGTCTGCAGCCTGTAAACTTGTGCTCTGCCTCTTCCCAGCGGTCGACTACCCCATGCAGCTGCTCCCAAACAGCCACCACACGCCCATCAAGAGGAGCAGCAGCTCCTTCCGCCAGGTACCACATCACACTCATGTTTACATTACCTCCCATTTATCCGCCTGCTATTTTATTGCGCCCATTAAGACGGTAGATGGGAAACTATTTGCTCTGCAGTGGGTGTAGGTGCTGAATGTGTGTTTGTGGTTTAAAGCAATGTTAAGGAAAGTGATTCTCTCAGGATTGAGCAAACAATGGGTTTTTCTAGTATTTAGGAGGCTGAAAAGCTTTAGGAATACGCCACACCCTCTGTTCAAAGGTTCAGTGTGTGCGGTGTAGGTGTAGCGCAAGCCGTTTGCACGGAAGGTTCTCAAGAAGAGATAGACCAACACAGCTTGAGTAAACAAAAGGAATGAGGGGATGAGAATAAGGCAAAAAAGAAAAAAAATGCTAAGGTGTGACTGATGTGCTCCAACATGTCAGGTGTGCTGTTCATACCCGGGATCCACGCACACCCTCATCTTCTTCCGCTCCGCCTGACGTCGGCAGAGACCCCGCCCCCCTGATGGTTTGCTCTCTCCCGCAGGAAGCGAGCCAGCCGCTGAACCTGACCTCCAAGCCCAAGGGGCTGGAGCTGGGGAAGACGTCCAGCCCTCTGAGCCTGGAGCTGGGATCAGTGGGGTCCATGCAGGGCGCCTACAGACCCAGAGAGGTGTCCCGCAGCCCGCCGCGGCCCGCCCTCAGTGAGTAACCCGCAGGCTGGGGTCGCCCGAAGGTCACCCACCAGGTTTCTGTGATGTAAAATAATATATGAAATCGTAGAAAATTAAACTTTTTTTCAGTGCATTCAATATGACAGAATAAGGAAATGGTTGCACTTGAAATCTCTACTGGTTGAACTGGAGTGCTTGGACTGGCCACCAGCTGAAGAATGAAATAATTCTTCAGGGTTTCCCCCAGAACGTCCGTCGTGTCTTTAGGAGGAAAAAGGTTTAAAGTTGACTGGACATTTGAAAATGTGACTTGCTAACTATGTGTTATTGGAAGACATGATTACATTTTTAAAAATTCTTTAGCCAGGACTTGTCACTTTGTTCACTGAAGTTGGCATGCAGACCGGCAGAGACAGGAAGTGGTTACAGAGATCCGGTGAATAAAAGTGTGTTCATATTCTGACCATGCTTTGCTGCCATTGTGCTCCTCACTAAGAAAACAACTCGTCTTTGCTCTCAGTGTTACTGGTGTTTTAAAAAACAAACAACAGTTAGCCTGCAGGGGGCAGTATGTGGACACATGTTCTATATTATAAGCCTGGCGGCCTGCCAGGCTTGCAGTACACTAGGGAATGCACTGATTATTACAGTGGACCTCCGCCTAGTGATGGATCAGTACTGACAGATTCACCTAGACGTGGATTTTTCTGTGGAACGTAACTCCAAATTATTTGCAGAGAAGCCCCAATTGCAGCAATTCATGGGAAACCTTTGGAAAAGTATTGGAAATTTGTGAGAATGAAGTTGCTGAGATGATAAAAATGGCTCTCATACTAAAGGCATTAGCTTTAGCCTCAACAATCAACCTGTCAAAGTAGCATAAAACCAGTAAGGGAGTTTTCTTCTTCAATTTAAACTTTACTGCTCGTACCTTCTATACTAATCCCTACTTTAGAAATTCTCCACTATCCCTTTAAAAACCGTCCACTTTGCTCTCATTGTCATCTCTGTTTTGTTGGTGAATTTTGAAATTAAGTAAATAAAAAGAAAGTTTGCTCCTCCGAATTGTTGAATTGAATTGTTACAGTAATACCCGTGTGTAGTTTATTGTAGTTGTAGTGGCTACAACCTTTGTTTTTTTAACCCCGTTTTTAATTCCTTCACTAAGTCGCTTGTTTTCAACTGTTTCATCCGTCTGCTCTACCTTTGTCGTCAGGTTTCCTAGGAGACGGCGACGTGGTCACCCAGGCCATCCATGATGCCCAGCAGCTCCTGAGGAGCCACAGCAGCGGAGGGAGAGACAGGGACAGAGAGAGAGACGGTTCTGGAAAAAAGGTGAGTTGTTGTGTCTACATGCTTGTTGAACAGACTCGCTCTTTGGTAGATGGATTTTGTTTTTATCTGGTTATGCTGAATCTGAATATTCACCAAAGTTAGTACAGCGTATAAAAGTACCTTGGCGATATTGTACCAACCGGACTGGAAGCTCTAACAATTAAAAACACATAAGTTTCTAATTATGTGCCATTAGGGGGGCATTACTTAGATCTCCTCAGTCTTCCTCTCAGACAGCAGAGTTCATTCTGACCTGACCTGATGCTGACCTCCTGTCGGTCTCATCTTGATTATGGAATAATCTGTGACCATAAAAGCTGCATCAGTGCTACATCATATAGTCGGAGTGTAGCGTCACCTTCATGGTTAAATGGATCAGTAGCAGCAGGAAGTCAGATGAGAGCAAAAGGTCACAAGGGGATGAACCTCTTCCTGTAATCTCCTGGTTATTTATTGCTTCAGTATTTGTTTACTCAATCAGTAGAAAACATTTATTAGAGTGCAGCTAGAACGTCTGTAAGATGTGTAACTGAAAGGAATTTAGTTTGTCAAAACAAAACAGCTATATGGCATTTTCTAGTCATTGTGGCCAAAACTACAGACGACCTACAGCATATCATAATCCATGAAAGTATAACACATTCTCATGGGCAAAACCAAACATTTACAGTAATGAGCTGTGGGAATTCTGGGTAAATACAAAAAAACAAACTTGTGTCAAATGTTAGCAGGAGAGACGGTTTGTGGTCTTTTGCCTTAAGGCAATAGAGAAATCATACAACTGCTAAAATGTGATCCATTTAAAATCTCTTCTAGCTCTGACTTTTTTTCCAAAATGATGTTGATCAATGTTATGTCCACAAAGTCAGGTTAACCTCAAAGCTGACACAAAACTGAGCTCCAATGTAAAGACAAGAGGTGAGGTAGCTAGAAATGTATCTGTTTTTTAATAGAATGCTGTCGTTTGGACATGAAGAAAATCCAAATGAGGTTAAAGAAACACACAACATGCTAACCTGCTAGCTTATTAAATATACCCAGCTAAATGCATGAAAGGCAGTTATTAGCATAAATGTTGCAGTTTTTTTATTTGTAGTTGTGCTTTTATTGTCTTCATACCTTACTTAACATTTTTCTGTTTGGTAAATCCTAAAGCTGTTATCTGGCTGCCTTATGATGAGCCACAGTCATTCCAAAACATTTGCTAATAAGCTTCAATAACACTTTATCTTGGATTTCTGTGCATGTAGAGAAATTCTGTGCCATGACATCACATCTTTTCTGTTGTGTCTTTGTTCAGTTGACCAGCCCACTGGTCACAGTCAGCGCAGAAAAATCAGCCAGATGTGCCACTGTTAGATTTCATGCAAGTGCTGCAGAATGATAACGTTACTAAATCTCATTATACTCTTGCAGAAGCTCTGTCTGCACTGATGAAGATTCAATTTGCCTTGTGTTGCTGAATGCTTGAAGTGGCTCCAACAGCAGGCCAGTGGGCCTATGTTATGAATAATTGAACCGATGATGATCTGACCATTTGGTGGCACTTGTTGTCCTACGTAGTATTAGGATTTGCGTTTCACCCGTCTTATCTCCAGTACACTCACTCTGCATAGAGAGGATCACCGTATCTGACAGGATTACCTCATAGCTGCAGGACGTTGGGTTAAGCGAAACAAAAGAACCGCTTCATGTATTCAGACATGTATAAAAGCCGTTTTTAAATCAGCCAATATAGGTAGCAAATAGGAACAATGTGGCGGCGCTGTTGACATACGGAAACAAATGGGGTATTAAATGAAAGCGCGGACTCCAAATAGCCTCTAACTGATTAAACTCCATAAGGGAATGGGAAAGCAGCCCCAAGTCAGTCTCCATCTGACATGTAGGATGTAATTTAGAGGTCAGTGTGGTTTTGGATTACAGGGAGTCATGCTTCTCCACAGCACTAAACTGATGGACAAATATCCCAGCTGTGGTGCAGCCACACACACTGAGGAACATTGTTACAGTTCATCACACTGCGTTAGGGTAATCGTCCGTTCTTGTTTTTCACACTTGTCTGCGTTTTAAGTTCAAGGAAATAAAATTGAATTGTGTTTTTTTTTTTTGTTGTTGTTGTCATTGAGGAACGGTCTAGTATTTTAGGATTCAGGCTTCGTGACGACGGCCTCCCATCCCAGCCTTCATTCTTTGAGGTGACTGAAGCTTCAGCTCTCAGCCTTGTCCTGAGCAACAGCTGTTGCCGCCTCACAATACCACAAAGGCCTCAGTGTGGCATTGACAGAGCCACCTGCCCTCCCTCTTTGTCCTCACTAATACTGTACTTAGCTCTCCTCCTCCTCTTCCTCCTCTCCTTTATTATCCTGCTCCATCTCTCCTGTGCTGCTGCCGTAGCACCAAAACTGTTGACTGACCTATTTTGGTATTCCACTCCTCTCCACTGTGTTGACAATTTGCAGCAGCAGAATAGGTGACAGATAAAAGAGCAGTTTTGCAAAACAAAACCATTTTTTTTTTACATTTTAATCTGGGCCTCTAACAATTAACACCAGCCGTCCTGTGTGGACTTTCAGTTTTCCATCTTTGCACATACAGCTACACTCTGATTGGCTGGCGCCGTGTCTCTTACCTTAAATAGAACTTTGTGCCACTCTTCCAACACTGGGTGATTGTTTTACCACGGTCCAAATTCAAATGATTTATCAGTGAGGTTATAGCATGGATGACTTCATCTGCCTCTTTTTGTTTTTTATTTCTGTCTTCAGGAATATAAAGGTTCTCCTCGTGCAGAAAAAATGAGTCAGTGTGAGCGCGGTGAAGAGAGGCACGGCGAGGAGCATCTCAGCAGTGACTCTGAGGGTAGGAGGTCCCACCAGGCTACTGTTCTCTACTCACAATGAAGGCCAAGACACCAAAACACAACGTTAACGCTGGAACATTTCAACTAACACTGGGTTTTCATTCAAACGTGTCAAAGTAGGACAGCAGAGTTTCAAGATGTCTTCTGCTCTTAGTAAATGTTTCAGTGTCACTTTGACAGCAGACGACTTATTAATACTAATAATACACTAAACACTGACTTTACAGGAATAAAGAAAAATTACTTTAAGTACATCAAACTAAATCCTAATGATTACAATAGTCATACATTAAAAGCTGTTCCATAAGGTTATTTCTAGATGTGATTTGAATGTGGACAGTAGCTATGGAATCTATTTAAAAATATATATTTTACAATCTACTCTTAGTCTATTGTAGGGGAATGTGTGACTCTAAAAATCAACACCTACTGGAAGGAGATGGCTCAAGATTATTATCGACTTGATCAGGAGTCATTTTGTCTTCTAATGAGTGGAAGTCAATTGGTGTCAATGAATGGAAGTAGAGTGCCACACACTGACTTTGCATAAACTTGATCAACATTTTTTTCCCATTCATAATAAACGTGTAAGTTTGGGTGACGTCCAAACTTTCCATCTTAATCTCAGCCTCTCCTCTAACAGTTGACACCAGCCGTCCTCTGTGGGCTTTTAGTTTTCCATCTTTGCACATGTTGCACTGCAATCTGAACAGCCTCTGATACGGCTGGTCCAAATGTAAAAAGATATAAAACTTGATTACAATCCTGTGAATTGACCCAGAAGTACAGTGGTTTGAAAAGTAAACACACTGAGGCCATGATAAGTAACTAATGGGGGGACATTTGAAGTCTTACCTGTGTGTGTCTTGCTGTAGGGGCCTTGCCCGTCTCGGTTCCCGGCAGCTACTCTGAGACCCGGCCCACTTCCTCTACTGGCCACATAAAGAGACCCATGAACGCCTTCATGGTGTGGGCCAAGGACGAGCGCAGGAGGATCCTGCAGGCTTTCCCAGACATGCACAACTCCTCCATCAGCAAGATCCTAGGTGGGTTCCTCCAGTGGCTGGTGGGTTTCTGCATCTGACTCTATTCTGTTGGCGTAATCAATATCCAGAATGTCAGGTTAATAAAATCCGTTGTAACTGTAGATTTTTACAAAGATGATGTCAACATCCAGCAAGTCGGGGAATAATAATAAATACAATTTGGTGCTAAGATCAGTAATAAAGCTTCACCGAGGCAACAGAGATTTCTAGCTAGAAATTTCTAGCTAGAAATCTAGAAATCGAGCTAGCTAGATTACTAGCTAGCTCATCTATTAGTTAATGGTCTCATCTGTTCTTCTTTAGTGGAAAGTTGGTGTTTAAATATGAAAAGATAAACTAAAATCCAAAATGAGGCTAAAAAACTAGTTTTGACTCTTCTGTTAACACAGTAGCCCCCTTGCTAACCTGCTAGCTTTTTAACTATACCTGCATGAAGGTTATCCATCAGCATTGTACTTTTTTATTGTCTTTACATTTAGTACATCTTACTGAATTATTGTTTTTGGTTTGACATATTGAAAAAGATATTAGCTGAATGGCTGCAGTTGAAATTTGGTGTGTGGCTCTTCAGCGTCACTCCAAAATAGTTGCTAATGTTTCTATTCCAGTTTAGCTCGGCTATCAGGTTTTTCATGCATGTAGAGAAATTCTGCCCTTGGCAAAAACAACTGAAAGAATTATTGTTCTTCAGCTTGAACTGATGATGTTTTTTGTCTTTTAGTCGTTAAACATTGGAATGATATTCTCATAATGGTCTTCACACCTCAGTGATGCTGTGCAGTGTTTGAAGCTGCTGCTGGATAATATACACACAACCAGCTACATAGTATTGATACGCCTTGAATATTTCCACATAAAATCATAGCATATCAACCACAAAGAGGAAAAAAATTTTACTTAAAAGAAAAAGTTGATACAATTGCAGTTTGACCAAAACGATCTAAAGTCGGTGTGTCTCCAGGCTCCAGGTGGAAGTCCATGTCCAACCAGGAGAAGCAGCCGTACTATGAGGAGCAGGCCAGGCTGAGCAGGCAGCACCTGGAGCGTTACCCCGACTACAAGTACAAGCCCCGACCCAAACGGACCTGCATTGTGGAGGGCCGAAGGCTCAGGGTGGGCGAGTACAAAGCCATGATGAAGAGCCGCAGGCAGGAGCAGAGGGCCACCTACACACACAGGTAGAGAACCACCGACACGCTTCACACACGCTTTGAGAGAGTCCCTGAGGAGACAATGTCCCTCTTTACTGACGGTAACCCACGGTAACCCAAGGTTACTCTCCACAAACTGTTCGGCCTTCAGCTTTTCCAGCCGCCTTTGGACTATTGAAGTGTTTGGATCCTGTCCTCCATAATGAATGTAACTCTTCCAGTTCTTCAGATGAAGCAAACAGTTGTTGAAGCTCCATGTTATTCATGCTCTTTTTGCCACAGCAGAAAGTTTCATAAAACAAACATTACAGATTTAATAACTTGGCTGGAGGAAATAATTCCAACACGTATGATCAAACACTTTTTTTCCCTCATTTAGTCTTGTTAACACTTCCACGTATTTTATTGGTGGAATTTGACTAGGCCATTTTACCACATGAAAATGCTTTGACCTAAACCGGCTAACATTCTAATCATGTTTTGCAAAATAATATCTATAGTTGGGAATCTATTACCCGTAGGATCTGTTCTGATGCTTACTGTGTGTTTGCTTTTAGTTTTAAAACTAACATTTGTTTAATCACTAGGACAAAAAAGACATTAAACATTTAAAACAAGGGGATCAAAATAGTGAAGTGTCTTGATGCAGCAGGTAGAGGGAGCCTCTGTTCCAGCCTCTCTAGTGATGCTGCCACCACTAGGCCCATCGCAATAAACAATAAGTCAATTCAAATGAGCTCCATGATTTCTAATTTTATGACTAGAACTTTTATTGAAGGACAGTTTTGTTTAGAGACTTTATACTGTTTTGTTATTTTTATTTTGTATACTTAAAATGTCTTCCAGTTCCAGTTTTCAATGTTTGTTAGAATTTAAAGTTTATTGGTCACTGCAACAATGTGTTATTATGCTATTACTATTGAGTTATTTGAAAATGGATATTATCATTTATTGCAATAACGTCTGGGACGATTTATTGTCCAGCAAACAGAGATGCTGCGTTCAGGGAGACGTAAAGTTGTAGTTTCCCCAGTTGAAGGATTTTACATGTAAATTCAAGTTTGGTTTCTTTCAGCAGTTTTCCACTCCAGCTGTTGGCACATAAATTAGTACTTTTAACAGTGAATAAAACAAATAAAACTCATTGTTTATGTATGGTGTTGCGTCGTGTCTGATGCCACGCCCTGACGGTGACTCATCCTGTCTCCCAGCCAATCAGAGCCGCAGCAGATCCAGTACTCCCAGAGCGACCAGTACCCAGCCGGCGGCTCCATCTCCGTCCCAGGCTTACCGTTTCACCCGGCGCTGCTGGAGCACTACCTGCCACAGGCCCCGCCCCCTGCCCACAGGTCAGAGGGCCGGGCCACGCCCACCACACTGCCCAGGGAGCGAGAGAGGGAGAGAGAGAGGGAGCGAGAGAGGGAGAGAGAGAGGGAGAGAGAGAGGGAGCGACTGCCCTACAGTGAAGGAGAAGAAAGCGACGTGGGAGAGAGGAGTGAGGGGGAACTGGTGCTGCTCACAGACTGATCAGGTCTGGTCTGGGGGCCCGGTGGGTCTGGTGGTCCGGCAGAGCGAGGAGACGGAGAGGAAGATGAACAGAACTTCAGCTTCAGATGTCGCTCCTGGTTTTGAGGCAATCACAATCCAAATCCTGGACGACTGAGACACCACATGCGCGCGCGCGCACACACACACACACACACACACACACACACACACACACACACACACACACGTACTCTGGTTGTACATTAATACAAACTGTCCAGCAAACCCAGTTCCTTCATGCAAGTCCTTATCAGTTCCCTTCCCAGATGACTCATCACCTGCTTTGTGTTGTTTTTCTTTTCTTTCTTTTTTTTAACTGTTGTTAGAATGTAGAAAGTTATCATTTAATCCCTTCTGCTTCTTGTTTTTCTTCCATGTTGCCTTTTATCAAACAATAAGCCACCCAGGGATTAGAATGGCTGCAGGAAGCTCCAAAGGAACTGTTCAATTTAGATTAGCTGCTTTTCACCTGTCAGGCAGCACAGGAGGCCTCACTGGGTCTGCGCCGCCCCCTGGTGGTGGAAGCTAGTCAGTACATTAAGGTAGCACTGGGCGGTTCACATCCAACCTGAAACCTCTGACCAAAGAAAAGCCTGATGACAGCAGGCTGCTTCATCATCACGTCTGTTTTTAGTGTCGGCTGCTTTGTTTTGTTTTTTGGGGGTTTATCTCCAGGTGTTGATGCTGCCGTCAGCACATCTGGAAAAGTCTTCAAATAATTGAACCCGTCATCTCAAAACTCCAACATTTAACCTGAGTCCGTTTGTCTGTTGGTGTCTCCTCCCCTCATGATTCCTGTCAAACAAACAGAACTAAAGAATTTTCTAACCCAGATTGTAAGGCATCATAAAGTCTATCAGGAGAACGAAGGGAAAAATCTGGTGGACAAATTAAAGCTTGAATTATTTTTTTTACCTGAAATTAACAATCATTAAAAGCATTTTATTCCTCATTGGCTCCTTGTCACCGTACAAAATCCATAAAATCAATTAAAAGATGCAATAATAAAATCACTTGAACAGGAAGTGCAGAAGACATCAGATATAAAAGCAGTTTTAAAGAAATGTTTAAAGTTATGATTTGAAATGAGGGAGTGAATCCATCATCACCTGATACTCCAGTCACATCCTCCTCTTCCTCTTCCTCATTTCTTCTGTTTTCCTAAAGTGAAGCCTGTTTGCTTCAGCTCCCTCTCCGGCTCACAGGGTTGAGCCCCCAGTCTGTTGCATATATTTGTTTTTTTTGCTTTTTAAGTGTTTCTTGATTGTTGTGTTTAATCTGTGCATTTAAATCCATGTGGTTTTTTTTGTTGTTTTTTTTCTTGGTGAAACGATGCTGAAGTTCCTTCTTTCATCATCGTTTACATTCTTGTTCAGATCGTCCAGCAGCAACAAAAACCATCCCATGAATTGAACTGCCTGTCTGAAATCACTCGGTCCAGGATGAACTGTGACTCAGACCTGCAGAGGTTAATATTCATGGTTTGCTTTGTAATAGAAAATATTGGTTATGACAACAGTGGAGCACTAAAACATGGATTAGGTTGGTTCCTTGGAGAACCAGATGTAAAAAAACAACCTTTCTGTTGCATATGAAAGGGAGCTGAGCGTAAATAAACCTGCATCCATCTGACACTGGACACAAATTGTAATACGAAAGCACTTTCCACTTTAGAGACACTGGTCATGATGAGTCCACTGGCACCGTAGTTAGTCTCCCTTCCTTATCTTGCTGTGTGATATTAAGTTCTGTTTTAGGTAATGGACAGTTATTGGCGTGATGCTATACAAGGATTTTTTTAACTTTTAGCTTCAGAATCGCATCAGTTTTGCATCCTACGAGCTTTTAACAAAAAAAACACGAGTGACTGGAGTTTTGTTCATAAATCTCTAGCTAGCTGCAGTATGACTGCTGCCAACAAGACAATCCATTTAGAAAAGACATGCGTAGCTGACGATGAGGGACGACAAATCATTACTCTTCTTTATTTTTAAGGCAAACCATAACCAGCTGCGACCGATGTTTGTTTAAACAGCGAGCTAACCCAACAGAAAGCCAAAACAAAACCTCAAGACGTTAGTTACATTTTGTTCCTTCCTTGAGATTTATAATTTTTGATTACCAGTAATATGATCATAAGCTATTAAACCTATTTCAGGGTAAAGTAATGGATGTTTCCTCTTACTGAAAGCAGTGCTAATGTTTTAACATTCTCCAACTCCCTCCACAAAGTTCTGGGGCTTTTTGACTTTATGTGCTAACTTTGATAGCATAAACTTTAGCATAGGTCAAGTTGACAAACCATAGTTTCCTGAAATGATTCCTACCTTTTATTAAATTGAAATTGTTGACTCAGTTTTTTCAATTCTGGTTCCAGCAAGGAAATGTATGTTTGAGAAGAAGCTTTAAGAAGATTTTTTTTTTTAAATTAGGTGAAGAAAACTGTTAGCTAGCAGCTAACAGTTTAGCTTATTGAGTTTCACTGGCTGCATTAAAATCACACAGAAGAAAACCTGGTACTTAATGTTTTATTTTGTTAAAAAAAATTATGTTATGTATTTCAAGCTATAACTTCATAACTGCGGTGTCTTTGTTCTCATCATATCCTGGCTCTGTGGTATTTAGATTATTTCAATAAAGAATCTGTCTGTTAATCCACCATTAGCCAAGGGTGATATCGGTTAAACAAGAAAGTGTCTCAGGCCTAAACTGGACATGAAGGTTCATCAGAAACATGCTGGTTCTTTTGTGTACAGAGATCAGAAATGAATTATTTTATTACATACTAGAACCACCTGTCAGATGTAAATATAGAAAAACTTTATTTTGTTTATAAGAGCTTGTGTAATTTAAAGGTGTACATTTCCATGTTTTCAGAGTTTTTGAAAGACAATAAACTGGTTGTTTTAATCATGTTTGATGTTTTTAATAAGTTAAACTTATTAACTATCAACTACTGATATTGGTCCAACACCTGATGTTTATTTTCATCTTGTTGCCATTTGTTTCAGGATGCAAAGGAAAAGGATTTGCAACAAAAGGAAAGCAAAATACATAAAATCAATATTAGTTATCGGCCATAAGAGACATTAAGACGCAGACTTTCATATCGGTGCATCCTTGGCGTCAGTTTAACGATCGGTTTGGATCAGTTCAGAGGTGGTTTCTGGTTTAACTCGTTCCGTTTCCACCAGTGTTACAGTAGCAGGCAGGACGTCCTGAGCGCCTGGTTCCTCATGGGCAAAAAGGAAGCTGGGATATGGACCACAGCCCATCCACACACACACACACACACACACACACACACACACACACACACACACACACACACACACACACACACACACACACAAAATGAGGCATAGCACACAGGAGAATACTTTTAAAATCAATTTAGCCTTTAATTGAAATATTTACCGATAGTCGTTAAATAATTCTTTTCACTCCTACAGGCTGTCAACAATCAGTGTACAGTAAACTTTTCACAGGATTTATTACAGTATTTACATCCTCTGTTCTTCACACATTTACAAATTCCCATCTTCAAGCCAAACTGGCTCCTTTCACACACAACCCTGCACTTCTGGCAATGCTTTACAAAAAGGAAATTAAAGTAAAAATACAAAATAAACGCAACAGTGTTTTTAAAAATACATTAGTACATTCACTCGGAAATAATCCAACCTTAAATAAGCTGCAGTTCAAAGCCAGACTGCCACTGGTGCGATTAAAGAACACAAAAAAAGGTGGAAAATGTAATGTTAGCTTCACTCAAATAAACTGCTTTCACAGATTTGTGGGAAATTAATGTGCAGGAATGTTTTAATGCTAATTCTGCTCTGCTGAGCACAAAGCAACCAGCTCATCTGGAAATACTGATGACAAGAGAGAAACTTCAGTGGTCCAAACATAGAGCCGAGGCTCTGAGCAGAATCAGTCTGCAGTGTTTCTCTGAGTAAGTCTGTCAGCAGATGAGGTCGGCTCGAGGTCAGAGGTCAATTCGGAGCGTTTCTACAATACAAATGCGCCTTTTCTCCAGGCCGAGCTGTGATTGTGCATCCAAGTGTTTACTTCACTAATTTAGTCTGAAAATCTACACGAGCTGCTGTGGCCTGGTGGTCACTGCAGCTTCTCTGCTCCCAAACGGGCGCCACGTTTCAGCGTCGTCACGGCGACATAAAAAATGATCCTCCGTCAGATCAGACAGGGTTTGGTTTTAGAGACGGACGGATCCTCCACTTTCTCCCTGAAGTCCCTGCAGCTCAAAGCGCATCAGCATCAGAGTCTGGTCAATTATTAAACCCAGCAGCTACATGACACCAGCAATGCAGGACAAAGGTCGCGCTCACTGGCTCCCCCTGTGGAAGCTTTACTGAACTACAGACTGACGTCATACAGTCGTGTTAGTGTGAAGAAATGGCTCAAAATGACTTGAGACAGAATGGAGACAAAGGCTGAGCTGAGCTGCACCAATCAGGTTTTCATGTAGTCGATGTTTTTAAGATTATATTTGCGGTCAGAAATGGAATCTTCTGGAATTTTAAGTAAGAGAAAGTAAATTATAACAAGTTAATCCTCATTTAGGCAACTATTGTTTTTTTTTAGAAAAACAAGTATGGAGTGTTTGGAGGATGACCGTCATATAGACGTAAAAATCCCACAGCCAGACAAGTTTACTGAAGTTCTTCCCATCTTCAGGCTCTGAACACTCAAGAAGCAGGAGGGACTTTACTACACGTTTTCACTTTGACTTTTTTTTAACCAATTTTTTATAGGGATGCACTGAGGAATTGACTCAGATTTCCTACATTTTTGGTGATGCGCCTCTGCAAAGGTCTGGACATGAGCCTGTCCCACTTTGCTCTGCATAACCTGGTGACCTGAGTGATGGACGGCTGGACATGTATGGTTGTATCTGAAGCTGAACTTTTATGGTAGCATTAGCTGCCATTGATAACCTCTGATGCTCTAATTAGCAACTTTTCACATCAAGAAAATTAAATAAATAAATAAATAAAAATTGATGTCAGCCAAAATGAGCTTCAAAGAGAAAGAAAAAAAGAAATTGTTTATTGGTCAAAAAGTGCAATCTGTGCCCCGACATGTTTCTATAGACGTTAAGTTGCATTTCTAAAAACAGGTTCAATGAATCATGTTGTCCATGTGACCCGGTGGCTGGATGTGGACGTTTAAGGTGGACGTTTAAGGTGGACGTTTTTGGAGCCACATTCATCAACTTTTCGGAGAAAAGTGACAAAGGCTAAAACTGGAATGTCAGGCTTAAGAAAAAAACGGAAAAACATTGGTGATGAGCTAAAAAATTGCAATTGGTCCACCCCGAAATATTTATACAGTTATTAACTTGCATTTCTAAAATCGGGTTCAAAGATTCATTTTGTCCAAACTAACAAAGTGACTTTGAACAACTCAGAATCCTATGAGTTACAGTAAAATCCAATATGGCTCCAGATGTAGGAAGCAGGTGGGAGTGAGGGAAGCAGAGGCTGAACCATGAGGAGAGAGAGAGCAGATACAGAGGCTTTAGGGGTCAAAGGTTGGGATTTTCCAACATGTCTGGAAAGCAGAAATGGAAAGTTAACAGAGCGAGTCGCTGCAGCCATAAAAACTAAGCTGGAAAAGCAGACAGACGTTTTGCTCCGCCCCAAAGACAAAACCTGCCAGAGCCGCAGGTAAGACGAAAAATAACTGAAAATAAATAGACAAACTAAACGTCCAGCTCCTCTTCCTCACTGTGTGATTCAGACAAACAGACTGAGGCTCAGCAGCAGCCGCCTGAAGGCCGTAGAGCCACAGAGTCCCAGCAGACATGAGCTGCTGGTACAAACCTGAGGAGGAGCAGGAGGACCGATGATCCGGACAGGGGCAGCGCTGTGAGCCTCAGTCTGGCCGAGGTCATCACCTCTGACCCCAACACGAAGAAATCAATCAATAACATGGAGCTTCAGTCATTCGGCGGTCAGACCGGCGAAAGATGCTGAGGTAAGATTGCAGGAGAGTAATTGCGCTTGATTAAGACGAAGGCTGCCTGGTGGTGTGAGAGGCTCCGCCCACCGGCAGCAGGTCGACAGACCCGACCCAACTCGACCCGCAGCCTCTTCCTCCTCCTCTCACTCTGGGATCTGCAGCGCCATCACTGTGGGTTTGATGTGGAAGTACTGGTTGAAACGAAGGACGGCGTACCTGCCAAAGACAACAGGAAGTGACTGACAGCAGCAGAAACGCCAGACAATAAATCAATAAACAACCCCAGAAATTATTGCAATAAACAATAATATTATTTTGTGATATTTTTTTTACTGGGGCTGCACAGTGGTGCAGTTGGTAGAGTTTTCTCCATGTACTCTGGTTTCCTCCCACAGTCCACAGAATATTTATCAGTGGAACCAGAAAAAATAGAAAAATCCAAAATAAAATAGAAATATTTACAATGGAACAAGGAAAAAAGGCCAAAGTGGCAGGTAGTGCAAACATTTGATACTTCTAATCAAATGTTGGCAGCATTTCTCAAAATGGAGACTTTTCAACATAATTAAAGAGGAGCGACTCTAATGACTACTGTCCAAATGGAAAATATTACACTTATTTCAATTCATCATGTGAGATATGTCTCACACACTTTCACACACAGGAACAGGAACAGGAACAGGAACAGGAACGTACCCGAGGAAGTCAAAGTCTATGGAGGAGTATTTGGCTTGAATGAGAGCCCAGAAGCCCCAGAAGAAGTGGGAAGCCTTTGGGGAGAAACGTTAGACATCAGCTGCGGTTCCACAGCCGGGATGTGTTGATCTGAACATGAACTAGGCCGTTTCTCCTCACCAGAGCAAACTTGTTGACCTGGATGTAGAGCGTCTCCAGCTCCCGCTGGCTGACCTGGTCGGTGTTCTTGGTGAACAGCTTGTAGGCCTGCAGATACTCCTTCAGCCAGTCCATCTGCATCTGGAGACTCGGGTAGAGGCCGTAGTCCAGCTTGGCCATGCCTGACCACCACAGGAACAGGATACGACAGAGATATAACCCAAATAAAATCACCTCCTGCATTCAAAGTGCGTAAAGTTAATCACCAACCCGCAAACTCGTTGAAGTGGTTGCCGATGTCGAAGGCCTGGTAGTTGTAACTGGAGTATTCATAGTCTATAAAGCGAACGTGACCTAAAACACAACCAGTCATTACTTTATGGTCTTCAGTTATGTGCTGCGCTGTTGTTCCGACACATAATCCCTCAGATGCTTTGAGAACCTGCAGAGAGGTCACAACACAAAGTACGGCTCTATGCTGATGATATTAGTTTTTAGTTGAGCCTGGATGTTGACTTCCTGTGCAATTCTGCTCGAAAAAAGCTCCATCTTCCATCTCAGGCTGAGCTTTGACTCAGACTCTCAGCCCGGCGGAGGCCACCTACCCTCCTTGCTGTTGTGGATGATGTTCTTGCAGAGCAGGTCGTTGTGGCAGAGGACCACCGGGGAGCCCAGTGTGGACAGATGTTCCTTCATCCACAGCATCTCCTGCTCCAGCACCGCCTTGCTGGGAACCTCCTGCTGGATTCTGGGGAGGGAGAGAGAGGAAATGGAGAAATGATCACTTTTCCCACCCCTTCTGTGCTGTTAGGTTGCTGTGATGACAACCACGAGTGTCAGAAATCCAACGCCAAGGTAAACAGGAAGTGGCAGGTACAGTTACGCTCGCTGTTATTAACCAAAATAAAGTGCGACGTCTTGTTTTGAAATCCGTGAGCTGGAAACATGTGGTGAAAAACAAGTGGGAACAACAACAGAGCAAAGCTCACAGCACCAGGCGGTGGTGGGAGGGGGAACTCCTGCTGCTTTTCACGTCTCATGATTCACTGATTTCTTTTTTTATTCATGTTTGTCTTTTTAGTTTCTCTGCATGTTGCCCACGGCAACTTAAAGGGCGACATTTTTTTAGCTGTACACCATGTTATAAAATGTCCTCATCAAAAACATAACTGGAGTGTTGATTTCATGCGGGTTTGAGAAATCCTTGAATCTCAATGGAAACCATCCAGCTACACACAACGCCTGCCGAACCAAGCTCCGCCTTCAAGATGCAGCTCCTCCTCCAAACTGCAATTTCAGAGATTACGAGCTTCTGACTCAGTGCAGCCCTCCTCCACTCAGCTCCTTCAGACTAGCCAGCAGCAATTAGCAAACAGCTGGTGGAACTGAGCATCAGCTGAACTCATTATAGGAGCTACTTCTCGGTGAAACACTGGTAAAAACTTTGTTAAAGCCTTAACAGAGGAGACATGTTGGGATGACTTCCTGAAGGTGGAGCTATACAAAGAGCAGGAGGTTTTAAAGAAACGGAGGCCCAATTTCAAGGACTTACATTATTACAAAGTCAAATTTCTTTTGAATCATATAGCATATTTTTTAACAATTGAAGGTAACATATTTACTTGATTGTGCTATGAAACAGAACTATGTTCCTGAAAAACACAGGTCATAGTTCCAGACTGCCTCTTTTCAACCGACCTGTATGACCTGCAGGCCGTTTCTGGCCCACAGGTTTAAGCCACTGTGAGAGCCTCAGCTGACCAGGTCCAGGATGCTGAGCAGAGACCCCTACAGTGAGTCTAATGGGCTTATGGAGCCTAATCCCGGCCGGGTCAGTCTGACGGGACAAGGAGAGGCTGGATTTCACACCCTATGCTTCTCCTCACTGACTGGATTTCAGCTCATCCCACGTTTTAAGGAGGATCTACAGTAATCTTACCACAGGATAGTGAGGAAAGCATCTGTGGGAAACTCAGTGGGAAGAAAGGAGGAAGTAAAGTGAGCTGCTCTGTGCATGGAGCTCAGCAAACATCTGCCTCTGTGAGACTGATGCAGTCAGCAGTTACATAAGACACTGCCTGGCTTTGTACTAACAGACTCTGTGTGCCACATTCGTTCAGCTAATTGGTGGAGAGTACAGGCTGAAATAATCACACCCCTCGGACTCTACTGAAATCTATCTGTGTAACTTAGGCTAATCTCACACAGCAGGAAAATTAATCAGAAAAGATTTTTTGTCTACACACGTTTTAAACATATGCATGATGCATAAAAGGGATGCAGTGTTTTCTAGTAATTATCAACACTATGACAACTAGATAACAAGGTCTAAGGATATCACATTATGCAGGTCAGGAAAACCTTAATTAAAGATACTGCCAGGGTGAGTAAGATATGCTAGCTTGACTTTGACAATCTTAACATGTAGATGTGCTGCGGAAATCTGTGCGTTTCACTTAAAAAATAAGTTGTTTAAGATACCAACTATAACAGATCATCAGTAGAGCAGGTGTTTACATTAACTAACCAACTGTGTTCAGATGATCGCACATTAATAATCGCAAAATAAATATCAAGCCTAAAATAATACCACAATGGACTGAAAGTTTAGTTTTTTGTGTGAGAAATATTGTGTGTGTTTTTTTGTTGTTGAATCTTAAGACACTTTTACTAATCTCTGCTCTATCAACTAGTGGAGCTGTTGTCAGTCAGTTGCTATGGCAATGGATCTGTGTGTAGTATTGAGACGAGAGAGAGAAAAAGATTACGAGTGGTTATGAGTTTTTCTTCAGCTGTTTTGCTGCATTATTTTCCCTTTGCTGTGGTTCTGCACTAAACTAATGAGCCCGACTCATCCAGGTTTCCTTTAGTTGTTCTACTGCAGCAGTGCTGCTACGGGTGGCATATAAAAGATTCATCTTTTAGCCCTCTGGCATTGTGCGCATGCGAGAAATTTAGAACTTATAAGATGGCTGAAATGTATAATTATAAAATTATGAAAGTGTTTGTGTCATTGAAGAACATCCCATTGCAAACCCACCACTCCTGGTCCAACTACTGCTGAAAGGAGTAAGAAAAATAATTCCCACAACAATAAATAGTTTAGAGGGGAAGAAGATGAAAACTGTGCATCGGTTTCCTTTCTATTCATAGTCAAGTCGGACTCTGTGTTGGTCTGTTCCAGCAGAACACACCGAATGTTGCGGGTCGTAACGTGAAAGTGTGGAAAAGTTCAAAAGAGGTGAATGAATACTTTTAAAAGGCTCAGAGTCAATCAATAGAGTGACTTATGTGTGAGTCAGCTGCTGGTGACAGCTTGGATGAATAGATTACTTATAATCAGACATTTAGATAGTTATCAGTGAACTTATGGAAATGTTATTCAACTTGTTCGGGGTAAGATTCGAAACTGAACTGAAATTCAGGATGAATGATGAGGTGATGTAATGTTTGTGACAGACTCAGTGTGGATCCAGAATGTAAAAAGCTTCCGTTTTTCCTCCTGCAGGATTGAGTTCATGATCATGTTAACTGACATGTTAAATATTCACTAAGTAACTGAGATAACTTATTGCCTGACTTCAACTTTCACTGCCAACAAAATCATTTATCTAAGAATGATTTTGTGAAAAAAAAACATAATGAACATGTTTTGTATAGACCATAGACCCATCCTAAACTGTTCAAGGAAGCATAATAGGTCACCTTTAAAAAAATGGAAATATTTAAATAGATCTAATCCATTACATGGATTAGATGGTCCGTTCTTAGAAAGTAATTTGCTTAGACAAGAAACAATGACTCCAATCCCATCTCGAATAAAGCCAAAATTCACATGCGATCACTCTCCATAACAATCTAAAAACAATAAATGGTCACAACAAAATCAAAAGTTCCCGAAAAAAGCCTCAACATTTGTATGAGAAGCAGTGATTTTTATGCTTCTGTTAATATGGTTACATCAAACCCCAGTAATGAATTTATTAGGCCATTATTTAAAGACACAAACAGACACACTGCCTCTCTCTCTTCTTCTCCACTAAGTGCTGAGGTAACAGAGGAAACCAGAGCTGCTCCCACTTATTTTCCAGGCAAAAAATGCAGATCTTCAGGCAACATTTGCATGGACGTCACAGTGAAAGCAAGCTGAACAAAGTGGGAAGAGAGAGCTTACCTGATGTTGGAGGCCTGATCGGTGAACTCTGTGGCCACCAGGGAGAAGTACTGCCGCATCTTGATCCACAGGTTGGGCTTGGGGATGCAGCCGTTGTGTGCATGGATGGCGTGGATCCGGGCCATTTCCCTGGCTATCAGCCTGAGAGCAGAACGGAACCAATGAGTCGGCTGGAAATGAGTTCAGACCCAGAAGACAACTGGTTGATGATGTGGTCCTAACCGGATCAGGGTGGGGTCCCGGACATCCTGCGGCCCCAGAGCGTCCCCCTGCATGAACTCGTAGCAGATTCCGTTCTGGAAGGTGCAGTAGAGGCGAGGGGCGCAGCCGTTAGCATGCAGCACCTGGAGCGCGGCAGATCAGAGAACCGTTTAGGCAGGAGAACCAAACCCCCCGCACCTGGAGGTCAACACGGCCACGCTACCTGGAAGCTCTTCAGCTCGTTGTCTCTGTCCACAATCAGCTCCGTCTTGTTGCCGTACACTCGGACGAGGACCACGTCGTCAGGGCTGTCGTCCACGTAGTAACCAACCAGCTTGTTGGTGGTCCCATCGGTGAAGGACTTGAAGGAGGAGACAGGAAGTTAGCGTTCCCGCTGTGTGGCACGTTTCCTGAAACATTTCCACCTCCAACCTGCTGCACCCCGTGAAAACTGACCTGAGCCAGCTTCTCCCTTCTATTTACAGAAGAATACTGCGAGTACTAAAGGTGGACCGACTTCAGTCTTTATTCTGGTTGTTGGAATTCTGGTCTTGGTGGTTACATACAGATGAAAAACTATAGGTATCAACCGATCACCAATGAACCAGAATGAAGGAAGGTGAGGTCCATTTATCGATTTCAGTGACTGATCAAATGTTCAGTTCTTAAAAGACATTCTGAGGTTTGACAATCTTCTACTTATTTGGACTTTGAATTCAGGTCAAATCGCAGAGCAGATCGTTGAAATAAAAGCCAGTTCTTGTGCTATTGAAAACAATGTGAGAAAAAAAGAGGAAACAAAGAAATTCGGTCTTGGTTTTACTTTTCAGCCATACTGTGCAGCTCCAATCAAGATGTTGGCATGTCTGATTCTAAACTGACTGATAGATGTCAAAACTCACCCTCTTTTTGAGAAAGGTAAAAAGGTGGAACTTGGAAGTGTATAATTACTAAACACAAAGGCAAGAAGCTGAGCTGCAGAGTCTGAAAGGAAAGTGGAAAATGTCTTGGACCAGAGCCACACTGAAACACGAGGAACCATAGATGGAGGAAAACAACTAAAGCTGATCATTTCTGCGACAGTGAACCACAGGACCGTCACAAGTGAGGCAGGTGAAACCTGGAAAAACACCTAACAAGTTCTCTACTAAAGAGATCAGGCTGATGCCAGAGCTTTGGCTCTTTGGAGGTTTGGCGGTTTTGCAAAAGACGAAGACCAGGATGAGTTAGTGCGGCCAGAGCCTCCATCAGTAGAAGCCTTGGACAGAGGGAAGGTCAGCCCTGATGAGCCTCTACGAAATCATCCTGACATCTCACACATGGGCAGCCATTACCAAGGAAACGTCCGTCACAGCAACCATGGCAGCAAGTGTGTTCTATTCACCAAACAAGGGCAGAGGAACATCTGTGTAAATATGATGAGCTGCAGCAGAATGCAGCGGAGGAACAGCAGGTCTGCACATATTCTCCTTTATTTACAGATGAAGTGAGATGTTTGGCTCATAACTAAGGGAGGAGCAGCATGGTGCGTCAATAGTTGATTTAGAATCACACCACTCCAAACTGTCTAGCCCATTCCGGCCCCCCAGGGTTTCCTCTGGCAAGGCAAAATAAAAGCTGCTACTCCTTCAGAATAACGTTTTGTGGGGTTTATCTGCCCGTCTGGCTGCTAAGCTGGCTATGTGTGCTGTGCTGCTTTCAGGAGTGAGGAAAAACCAGAGACATTAGTCCAAAGTAAGGAGAGAAAAGGTTAAAGAACAAAACCTAAGGAATGTTAAGTTGAAAGAATGTTTAGTTCAAGCCTGTGAAAATGACCATAATGCTAACGCAAGTTGCATTTGAACAACAGTATCATAGTTGATTAAGATAGTTTGGCCTTCATACATAATGTTTCAGATACACTTTGAAGGCTTATGGTATTTAAAGGGGCAGTATTATGTAAAATTGACTTTCCCTCTCCCACTCAGCTCCTTCAGACTAGCCAGCAACAACTAGCAAAAACTGCAAATACATTGAGCTCATTATAGGAGCTTCTTCTCAGTACAACGCTGGTGAAAACGTTGTTAAAACGGATTAATGGAGGAGTCATGTTGTGACGACTTCCTGAAGGTGGAGCTTTAGAAAGAGCAGGAGTTTTTAAAGAGACAGAGACCTAATATCAAGGTGCTTAATTGCAATGCCACATATCTTTTAAGTAATGTTTATATATATTCCAATAATGGGGGGTCTTTCCATAACTGGTTGAGATTCCATCTCCAATGTTCAAATAGATTTCATTTTCATAAGAGGTGATGAATAAAATGGCTTATGAAGAAGTGGTCTTAGGAATGTTCCAGGAGTTTGTAGAAATCTAACTTCATTGTGTCAGTCAGGCTCTTCTGCTATAACAGCAGCAAGCAGAAAGCCTAGAAATGAAAAACTAAATGTCTGATTGACAATGTCAACACACAGGCCGCCTGCGTCCGACTCTGCCCAGACGCTCACTCACACATATCTGACATTCCAAACGCAACTCGCCACAAAGACGGGCGCACAGGCATCTCTATTATCACTGAACATTCACACACACACACACACACACACACACACACACACACACACACACACACACACACACACACACACACACACACAC
>CAEGAF010103018.1:0-10647 GCA_903067075.1 Micropoecilia bifurca
TGGGGTACCGGGCCCTTTGATACGGGCTGTCAGGTCCCTGTATGACCGGTGTCAGAGTCTGGTCCGCATTGCCGGCAATAAGTCGGGCTCGTTTCCGGTGAGAGTTGGACTCCGCCAAGGCTGCCCTTTGTCACCGATTCTGTTCATTACCTTCATGGACAGAATTTCTAGGTGCAGCTGAGGTGTTGAGGGGAGATTTTTTGGTGGCCTAAGGATCGCATCTCTGCATTTTTTTCTGCTTTATTTTCACCTGATGTTTTCACTTGATGAAAGTTACCATAACTCACAAACTAAGTCACAGCTCTTAGTTTACAGCACAGATACAATGAAACTCATCATGATCAGTCTTGATGAACCAGAGATGGTCTCCTTCTTTCTCCATTGCTCCACTGGTGTCAAAGTTTTCTTTTTGTTCATTGTGACCCCAGTGTTTAAACTCAGAACCAGAACCAGTAATGGAGAGAGGAGGTGTAGTGAAGACAGAGCCATACAGAGAGACTGTTGGCTTTCTCAGGTTCCAGTTCAGCAAAGTTCTGCATCTGTTTATCCAAGATGGAGGCCAGCTCTTTGTGGTTATGTCTGCAGTAGCTCAGGGCTTTTTCCCAACTCTTGTTTTGGTCAATCAGTAAAATCGGTGAATCTTAAAAAGAAATGTAAGCCTGTTTTATATGACAGAAAGTCATGCAACTCCATATAAAACAGCACAGTCAGAGATGCAATAAATTTATAGCAGGTGTGCGAATGACCTAATTGTTTGACTATTGATTGCGGCAATACACTTTATTAGCAAAAATAGAGGGCCCCAAAACCAAATTTTGCGTAGGGCCCCATGGAGAATTGGGCCCTTTCCCTCATCAAAGTCAACTCACAACCAGGGAGTGGTCAGTGGACAGCTCTGCCCTGTCTTCACCCAAGAATGCTAAGAGCACATATGGACACACTGTCCATATGTGCAAACAAGAACTGCCAGGTTCTTGTTTTAGTTACTATGGAAGCTATGGAGTTATGTGTGTCATGAGATTACTGTCAATGCCAAAAATCAATAAATGTGCATAAATTTAAGTTTCAAATTTGTCCTATTTTACAACTCATACATACATGTAAAAATCAGAGCTTTTATCTATGAGAATACTCGTAAAAAAAATAAATTAATAAAAGCATTTTTTAATAAGTTTTATAAAGGGAGAAAGTATTTTTCCAGAAGTTAGAGAACATGAGTCACATTTGTAAATTGGCTCTCAAATACCAGAGAGAGACTATTTATAAATGGCTCTCTCTGGAAAGCCATTTCAGAGAACTGTGGTCAGGAGAATTTCTTAACCCTCTGATGCGCAAGTGGGTCTTTTTTGACCTGGTGATGTTCCTCTTTAGGTCCACAGATAATAAATTTAGTTTGTTTCTGTTCAGCTGAAGAACACTATGGCACATCCTTGCACTAATTTGTTCTAAGCATCTATTTAGTGCTTGGATGGGTTCAGAGGGACTTGCTGATATTGTAGAGCTGTTCTGCTGATGATACTCAGCTGTATAAACCCTGATGAATACAATCTGCTATTTAGACTAAAAGCAAGTCTTGAGGACATTAAAATCTGGATGACACTAAACTTCCTTCTTTTAGATTCTGAGAAGACAGACATGAAAAAAGTACTTGCTTAGCCAATCACTTAATCTGGATGGTATGGAAGCCAGTATCCGACACTTTGCCATTTTATATAAAAAAAATGTTCTCATTATAATGAGATAGCATCTCAAATTAATAATATACTATCTCATTATTTAGAGATAGTAAGTTAATATGTCAATATAACGAGAAAGTAATAATGAGATACAATCTCAATATAACGAGACACTATCTCAAAATGATGAGATACTATCATTGTATTGAGATATAATGAGATAGTCTACATAGGCTGAGAGCTTTTGGAGACTGTGGAGGTTGAACCTCCCCTTTCAAACAGGTTCTGTGTTCTTTATTTCGCAAAGTTATGAGGGAGCATGGAGGTGTGAATATTTCAGTTACCTGAAATAATCTGTTCCTCCTACATAACCAGCAAGTCTTTCTTTATTCCTCTCTTCATCAACAACAGGGGAACAGATTTTTTCAGAGAGAAAATAACAGGATTTGTTGTTCAGACAGGAATAAGCACAGTTAAAGAGTTTTTGTGAAAAAATAATTAGCTCCCATGTTATAGAGGGAGAACTATGGAAGCCCATTTCTGTCACTGTTTCACAAAAAAATGTTTCTCATAAGATAGTATCTCAAAATAATGAGATACTATCTGATTATGGGGAACATTTTTTCTTTTGAGTTACCTCGCAAAACGTTTGTGTTCCCTCGCAATATGCTTACTGCACCATTTGCTCGTCTACTATACAGTCACAAAAGTTAATTTCAAATGTGAACACATTTAGTCTGGTTCAAAAAACTGATTGAAAATCAAGCTATTCACTGTATGTCTATTTGTGTGAGGTTGCGACGGAACTGCACAGGAAAACATCCCTTCAGTTAAAACTACCAACACAAAAGAGACACAATCAAAACTGTCAGGTGACTCATTACCCTGCAATAACTCAGTAATAGTGCAGTTTGGATGTATTTTTTCTTCTTCCCTTCTTACAGAAAGTTTCAGTTTATAACATAGGTAGTGCATTACATCCTAAAGAAAGAGATATAAAAGGTCAGATATTTCACAAGATATTAAAATACATGGAAAACCTTAATAAAACCTTATATAATACCAGAAAGTGTATGGCCACCGTAAGAAAGGCTTACAGTATTCAATTATGCTGGATGAACTGATCAGTACATTATTGCGAGAGAACGCAAAAGTATTGCAAGGTAAAAAAAAAAAATCACCATGTCGAGGGCTCCGTAGAAATCACATCAAAAAAGTTTTACTTGGTGAACTGTTACTTCAAAAAGACTCAAAATAATTTATTATGACTGTTCATTTGATGCAATGAAGTTTTTTTTCCTTTCCATACAAGTTATGAAAAAACCCATCTTATAAAAATTTTAAAAATTGTTTTAGAATGTATCTTAACAGCTTGCTTCAAGTCGTTACACACATTCATTCCCTGATCTCTGAACATGCCAAGCATTAGACTTGTTTGGTTTTAACTGACACGAGTGTTTTGAGTTTATTGTGCCCCCATATTCTACATACTTTCAAGGAGAATACACAAAAAATACCTGCCGTCAGAAAATGTACACAAATAGAGTGCAGTCACTTAGTTGTGTAGTGTAAATGTACTTCACCTTTATTTCATGTCAACCTCATGATCAGTTACATAGAAATCCTCCATTGATGGTTTTAGTGTGGTAGTTCAGAGCGTAGTGCTGGCCAGACGCAACACTGCAGTTTCACCAGCTGCTCCCCCCAAATCCTCCATCAGATCTTCTACAGGTTTTGATCAGACAACCATCAACATTTGCTCAGCATTTTAATAACCCCTGGTCTGAAGTCTAAATTGTTTCACCTGCTGTTCAGTGAGGACAAACACCTGTACATGAGATCATGTTCAGATCGGAGTGAGGTAAAATACAGTTTGGGTTTTTTGGATAAAATGCACATTTCAGCATTCATCTTTTGGTACTGGAGGTTAGAGAACATAAAAACACACATTTCACATCACGTTCAGTACGTGTCAGAGGACCTTCCCACTTTTACACCTGGTTAACCTTTATTTAAAAGCAAACAAAAAGAAAAAAAAAATCAGTGATCTCACACCACAGCTCAGTGTGTGTAGTGCATGTGTGTTTGTGAGTATGTGAAGGACACGCCGAACAAGAGTGTTTAATGGTCTGATCAGTGCTTCAGCAAACACTCAATAGGGTGGTCAGTTATATATTTTGCTGGCTGCGCCACACCGGTGGGGGAGGGGGAGGGGCAGAGGGACAGGCAGGGGGGAGAGGGGGCAATAGGGGTGAGACTGCAGCGACTTCATTCATTCAAAACATTTCTTCACATGATGTGGAGACCCTGGATAGAAGCTTCTAGGCTCTGAGGAGGAAAAACAAAGGAGGTGGTGAGAGCTGCACCATGAGGACCCACACACATACAGGAATGATTTTACCTTGAAGTCCCAAATTGTCATTGCTCCATCGATGCCCGTGGTGCAGAACTTGCGACAGTCCCTTTTGTCTCCCTCATAGATAGACACTTGGCTATACAAGAACAAAGATGTGAAGACATGTTAAATGAGAAGACTGCTAAAGAAATGCAGTGAAAAGTTCAGACGACTGAAACAAAATTGGGTTCTGTGGAGCTGTCAGTTCACCACAGTGGAGAGGCACCAACCACTGACATAAGCGTGTCCACCTGTTCCAGCAGTTCTCACCATTAAATAAATCGGAATAGCAATGTCATTTTCAATAAATGCTCACTCCTGATTTTATCTTCTATTCTAAATAAATGCGGAAAAGTGAAAAACAAATTTCTAGTTTCCAATTTTACAATCATGATTCTAATCACTACTATCAGGCTAAAACTATCTCCTAACTGCCCTTTTCTGGAAATAGAGGGAAAAAGGCTTTATTTTAGACTTATATTTATATCATTTGGTCAGTCACATGATGTTTTTGATACTTTCAAATTAATATTTCCCAATGAATCTACAGAGATTTGATTTCCACAACAAACAAAAAGGAAAAGAATTAAGAAATTAGGTTTCTGCAGGAGACTGACAAATAGTAAAATCCATCTAAAAATTAAAATGTACATAATTACATACATTCATCATTCTGGCCTTCCCTTTGCTTTTTTTTGACATCTGATAAAAAAAATGACTGAAAATTACGTTTGACATCAAAGGTAATTTTGTTTTCTTACATTCTGCTGAATTTGAGAGATTTTTTCTATATCTTTCCTTTCTCTTGCCTCAGGTCTCCCCTGTTTAACCACAGTTCATTGAAAGTAAATATAAAAGTGCTGGATTTGACTATAGTCTTGGTATGTTGTGTGTGTGTTTGGTTCCAGACGTACGTGATGCTGTTCTGGTGCAGTGTGTCCAGGGTAGTGTTGCGGTCCTCTGTGGTGGCCCTCTTGTCCATGTTCCTGAAGCGTTCCATGGCAGACATGTTCCTCTGGATGCTCTGTTTGGGGAGGTCAAGCTTCGACACAAACGCCAGGGCTCCGCTGTCATCACAGCGGAAGAGCATGGGGCAACAGTCGTGCCCCTGAAAACACACACAACACAATTTAACATTATGGTTCATGTCTGGATAGTTAAAAGTGTGAATGCTTGTTTTAAACTCACCGCAGCTACTAGACAGTTCTCGGAAACAAAAATGACGCTGAGAAGAGGCAGGAACTCTGTCTTCTGCTGTGAGGGACTAAACGCACACAAATTTACTGACATTCATTTTATCCTATCAAAAACAATGATGTGCTGCCATAAAAAGGAGTCACCTCTGCTCTCATGACTGAAATATGCATTTTTTTAAAGGATTTTTTAGGCTCTAGTGGCCTTTATTTGAAAGTAGTTTGACAGGAAGGAGGGTTACCAGAGATGGGGAGGACGTGGCAAATGTCGCCAGGCTGGGAATTGAGCCTGTGGCCACAAGCATGAGGACTAAGGCCTCAATACATGGGTTGTGCTTTGCCCTTGCGCCACCACAGCACCCAGAAATATTTATACCCAACTCAATATTTTACACTGATCTGTGTTAGCGTAGATAAATCCTCATGATTTATTAGCAATGAACACATTTTTCTCAAGGCTGCATTAGCTGGAATAATGTTGGCTGATATATCAAAAATACTCAAAGTAAACTAATGCAGGTTTCTCTATGTGAGATGTGTCACATGTAATCTTTTTACTCTTGCTCTATTCTGCCTAAAGATTTTCTGCAAATCATATCACTCCCACCACTATCATTGGAAAGACTGTGAAATATGCAGAAAGCTGATACCAGGTGAGAGAGAGCATTGCAATAGTGAAAAAAATCCCACTAAACAGACTGATGAGAGTATTGAAGTGTTCACAAAAAATAAATGAATCAACAAAGAACTTGCTTGCGAAAGAAAACAGATACAGAACACTGCCAGATCAGGACTTAAAGACAAAGTTACTTTTTCTACCTACTCCTGAATTGCTCTTGTTGCAATCAAAGCTGCTTAAGATGTGCAAAGCTAAGGTCTCAGTAACATTTCAAGATAAGAAATGTTTGATATAGTTTTAAAAACTGCAGTTCAAAACTCAGCTGAGAGACTCATGGCGATGTCAACGCGCCTTCCACAGCATGCTACAACAAGCAGAGTTGGTCTTTATCTACATTCAAATTTACTTCATAATGAACTATGTTATATTTAATACAGTTGTCAAAAATCACATATTTTGGCTTCTGTGTTTGTAACAGTTACCAGGGGCCTCACGTATAAAGCGTGCACACGCAAAAAACATGTGTGGCACCACATTTTACGCGCAAGTCGGCATGTATACAAATGAATGTGGCATAAATACGCAAACTTTTGACATGCCGTGAAAATGAGTGGCAGCCACACAATCTTTTTCTGTGGACAATATCAAACTACAAAGCTTCAAAACTCACCTAAATACACTGAAATCTGATGACATTCAGTGTTTTTCAGGCCAAGAAGCATCAAAATCGATGATTTTTCATGATTGTAATATTTTATTGCTTAAACAAACAATGAAACTTAACAACATTTATCCTCAGACAGTACCTAACATGCACACAAAATAAATAAAATAAAAAGATGTGAAAACCCCACTGGAATATAAATAGTACATTTCCTCAGTTTTTGTCTTAAATATGCAATTGTTCTGTGAGGATCCGCAGATTAACTCCAAACAGGTTTCATTATTTTAAAGGTGATTAAGTTGTGGTAACATACAATCACACATATACAAGTAGCTGCACAAAGGTGAGCCACGTAAATGAGCATCGCTTTGGCTCTGATGGAGAAAATCACCAATGGAAGGATTCAGAGGGAGCCTGTGTTTAAAGATCATATTGATCTACTGGGAAATGTTGATGATTGTTTATTAGCATTTAGATTAACCCAGACTGATCATCCTGGAGCTCCGAGCAAAACTTAAAGAAAGAGCCGTGGGTTACCGGTGCAACAGCAGTCATCCTTCAGCCGAGCCACGCCCGCTTTGTGAATGTGCCTTTATGTACAGAAAACATCTGTATTCTGTAAATGTTTAACTTATCCACAATTTCTCTAGTTAGATTAAACGCCACATTCCCACTCGAAGGACTCTGTGTTTCTAAATCCCAGCTGAATGCTCTGCAGTTCAAACAGGGATTCGCATTGTGTCTTTATTTTCCTTTTCTAACTTTAAATTAAAACGTAATCTTTTTTATTTTTTGTGACGTGACCTTATGTGTCCTGAAAGCACCTTTTAAATAAAATATAGAATTATTATTATAAATGCTTATACTGCTAAAAACAAGCACATTGCCATGGTATTACTTCACTAGGTGGCAGACTTCCAGGTATCTACATTCATGGGGGCATTAGGACCCACCAGCAGCTGTGCTCCATTTCCTGCAAATTAGGATTTATAAAGGAAAGATGCGTAGGTAGGTATGTGCATCCGCACGGCTTTATACATCTGAATTTCTTTCTGCGCCACACCTTTCTAAATTTGTCCATAAGCCAAGTTTTAGAGTGAAAACTGCACACTCTTTTATACATGAGGCCCCAGATGTTTCAATGTGCAACAAGCAAGTGTGACCTTGTTGATCAACAGACAATTGGCAAAACAAAATAACTACCTCTGTCAGAAACCTCTGACTTTAACATTGCATTAAAAAAAGGTAATTGTTAGGAACCAAACAGTACATAAAAACGTACGGCTACAGCAAACAGTTACCATTTCATTTTTAAAGACTTATATGTTTGTGAAAATATTGTATTCCAAATTTTGACTGCATAGAAATAAAGATCAGATTGCAAGTAAAAAAAAACAACAACAGAGCCAAGTAATTCTCTCTCTGCTTTTACTTTTAGACAGTTTAGAGGAAGACACAGCTACACACACTTATACTTTTATGTATTCATGGGACTTAATCAACAAATGGGATTATTTGAAAAAAATAAAAATAAATAAAAAATAAAAATAAAAGATTTAGCCTACTGATGATATGCATTCAGATTTCTGAAGCTGTATGTTAATTTATTTTACATTTCAAAACTACTTTTTATAAATTATTAAGACATTTTGGGAGTTTTAGAGAAACAGTGACATTGTTTAGGTAGAGAAACCAACGAACCTGGCAGTCTTAGAGCTGTCTACCACAGTGACAGTGCTGTCATGGCTGACCCAGGCCAGACGGTTTCCAGAGGCAGAGAAAGAGACGGAGTGGACCCATCCCCCTCCACCTGCAGCGTAAGAATGCATAAAAACCTGCTGATGTGCCTTTTAGTTCAAGAAACAACTAAATTAGCCTGAAGTAGGACATAAATACTGACCTGCTCCTCCAAACTCTGCTAGCACAGCGCCAAATGGCATTTTGCTGCCCCAGGGTGTGGGGCCCGGCTTTTCTTCTACCTCTTTAATGTAGGCTGAGAAGACCCTAAGGGCCAAGACGGAGCACAGAAATGACAGTTGGGAGGAGAAAGCATTTAAAAAAAAGAAAAGAAGGCTGGACAGTTTTTACTTACCACAGCTTTATTTCTTAATCCTTTTTTAAATGTATTTACATAAATTGTACCTGCATTTGAAGTCACATGAGCCAGCAGCCAGGAGGATATTGTTGGGATGCCAATCTAGACTGAGGATGGTGGAGCGGATTGGCTTCTTTATGTGTTTGCTCACCCACCTGTGAGAAAGACAGTATTTAAAGCAGGATTGGCAGCACTGTGCAACAGAACCCAAGTAAATCTTGGTTCATTACCGTTATTGCTCAGGAAATGTCACATTACAGTTTACTGTTGCTCACAGGGACTCTAAACCTTTTTCATTTTAAAATTCAATACTTTTCCCGACTGAATTATCTTTGCCATTTTTATAACATTCATAAAATTCATCTGCAAATTCTTTACATCAAGTTCTATAAGTCATAAAACAACAATTGATGGTCAACAATTTGCCAGTGTGGTGGATATTTTATGGAGTTATTTTGACCAGGTAGGAGCAGCTGTCTAAAAATCTCAACAACTCAAAATATGGCCTGGCTTAATATACACCAAAATAAATAAATATATATTTTAAGTCTGGTCAATGGTGACACCTCTATTATTAAATACAAAGAAGTAAAAATTTTAATTAAGTGAATGTGAATCCCAGATTCATCATAAAATATTGATCCAACAGAATCTGAAGGCTTTAACTATGAAAAAAGTTGAAGAAAGAAGGAAGCATTTTCTAGAAACCAACATGCTCCTTCTCTTAGAATATCTAGACATGAAAAATACAATCAAATTCCACATTTTTTAAATTGCATAGGCATGGTAGGCAAATTTATCCATATATTAAGAAACACATTTGGAGAATGTGAAAGATGCTGCTTCAATCTCACCAGTCATTCTCAGACTCAAAGTAGCAGACAGAGATGAGTCGAGCTCCACTGCCGACTGCAAACTTGTTCTCCAGCGGAGACCACTTGACAAAGGTGGCTGCCCGGTTGATCCTGAGGATGACCAGCGTGGGTTTCCACACTCCTTCCTTCTGAGACCAGACGTAGGCATTTCGGTCTGCTCCACATGTCACTATACGGTCACTTTTGGGAGCCCAATCAATACCTAAAGAATAATCAATCAATGAAAAAAAATTACTTTCAAACTGCTTGTTTTGGAAAAGGATAATATGTAAATAAAAAAAAAGATAGATAATGTGTTTAAGAATACATTATGACTGTAAATATAACCAAAGCCATGTGCACTCAATATGTAGCATGCATAGTTCATTTTGTTGATTTGCATTTTCCAGAATGCATCTTTAAGGATGAATTTGAGGAATTGTCTAAAAATCAACAAATTACAGCAATCTATTCAGAATTCACTAAAACCTGAACATTACTTGTGTGCACCAATAAATTGGCTAGCTGATAAATCTGCTCAGGTTTTCTTAATTTTGGTAGCTGGGCGATCAGCTGATACGTACATGTGAAGCCAATCTTATCCACTGATCTTATTGACCTCATCAAAGGTCTAAAAAACAGCCACTGTCCTCTTTAGTCTGCTGTGAGAGTCTCTCTCTGACAGACCCACCCACCAGGTCATGTCTGCACATTCCCTGTTAACCACTGTCAACAACTCTGCAACTTTCTTGCTTCATTATATCCATATATTCAGACAAAAAAAATTGGTATGAGCCAAAATCAGAATTGACAGGTCAGGGTTTTTTAAAGACCGGTGCAATCAGTGGAACCCTAATGCTGCTGTTGAAAACAGCACAAAGTCAATTGTAAAGATTAACTTTGGACTGGTGTTCAACAAGGTGTTCAATACCCCTCCAAAGGTGCATATGTATCAAATAAGAAATGATAAAAACAACAATTAAAAACATAATAGTTGATGTGTTATATTAGATTAGCAGCAAAAGAAAAACTACCGTATTTTCCGCACTATAAGGCGCACCGGATTATAAGGCGCACCTTCAATGAACGGCATATTTTAAAACTTTTTTCATATATAAGGCGCACCGCATTATAAGGCGCATAGAATAGAC
>CAEGAF010103021.1:0-19053 GCA_903067075.1 Micropoecilia bifurca
CACTCACCCGCGTTGTTTTTGTTTCCCCCCCCCCCCCCCCCACCCCCACCATCACCCCCCCCCCCCCCCCCCCCCACCGGACTTATCTCCCCCCGACAGGACGGGGGCCGGGTGTTTTTAAGGGACACCGCTCGGTCTAAAACAAACACACCCTCCCCGGCAGCATCCTGAGGAGTCTCAGTCACTTCCACCGAGAGGGAGCAACAGGTTTGAGCCGCGCTGTGAAGGAAAGGAAAGGAGAAGGAGAAGAGAAGCTCACCATGCCGAGCAAAAGCCGGTGTCTGCGCCCCCGGCTCTGCACGCTGCACAAGGGGGACAACGGCTACGGCTTCCACCTCCACGGGGAGAAGGGCAAGACGGGCCAGTTCATCCGCCTGGTGGAGCCCGACAGCCCGGCCGAGTCGTCGGGGCTCCGCGCCGGAGACCGGCTGGTGTTCGTGAACGGCGACGAGGTGGAGAGCGAGAGTCACCAGCAGGTCGTGTCCCGGATACGAGCCACCGCGGGGCCGCTGGAGCTCATAGTGCTGGACCCGGAGACGGAGCAGCTGCTGAAGAAGCACAACTTGAAGTGTTTGAAGGAGTATGTCTCCGAGGGGCTCCCCGTACCTCTAGAGGAGGAGGAGGAGGAAGGAGAGGAGGTGGAGGTGGAAGAGGAGAAGGAGGCAGAGGAGGAGAAGGAGGAGGTGGTGGTGAAGGAGGAGGAGGACGCGGAGGCTGACGGGACAGAAAACGGGGATGTGAAGGTGGCAGAGGTGGAAAATGAGGAGGTGGAGGTGGCTGAGCAGGAGCAGGAACAGGAGGAGACACCCAGGGAGCTCACCCCGGTCCCGGTGGTACCGGACAGGAACGGAGAAGTCCGTCAACAGGTGGAGAAGAAGCTGAGCATCAGCTCCGAGAAGGTGAGTCAAATACCGAGAATGTTCAACCTGCTTTCATGTCCCAGCATCCACCACCTGCTGGCTGCTTTAATTAGGAAACGCCTGATTCCAAAGTATCGTCGAGCTTTGATGAGAGCTGGCGGGTCGGTCCGTCCAGTGAGAGTCAGGTGGGTTCGGAGAAAGGCTGAGAAAACTCCTGAGAAACAGAGACCCACTCGGTCAGTCTGCCTCCTCTGAGTCAGTGGCGGCTGCTGCTTAAACGGGGCCTTGGGCAGCTGCATGACTCTGAGCCCCCACTGCCCCCCCCCTCTAAGGACCCACCCCCTTACAGTAACTTATAGATAAGCAGGTTTTACTTGTCTCTAATCAACACCATCTCAATCTAAGCTGGTACAAAAGCTTAGCGAATGTTTAAGAAAACGGTTTCATGAACTTCAAATTGTGCACAGTAAAGAATCCAGCACAGATATTTAAATCGGGTGTCAGCTTTAGTGCCAATAGGTAACTGGGATGAACAATTTGGGTCCACTTGACAAGTTGTATTTTTTTTTATATACATACATATGATGCTCAACATATTTGTGACCCCCTGAATGTGCCACCCTGGGTGGTTAGCCAAAATGCTCGTATAACTAATATTCCCATTTCACAGAGGAATCGCCTGCAAATAAAATATGTTTTGGATTCTGAAAAACAAAACTTCAGATTCTGCCGACTACAGCAAATCGACTTCGCCGAGCAGCAGGGAACAATTTGGTTCTGTTTATTTAATCTTCACGCAATGAATCCCTTTATTCGATTTTGTTTCACCCTTTCATCCTTGCCTGCTAAACATTATGGGGGATATTTTTTTGTTTTTCCCTCAGCCACTTGTCTCTGTCCTCTTTTCTTTTCTCTGTGTGTGTGTGTGTGTGTGTGTGTGTGTGTGTGTGTGTGTGTGTGTGTGTGTGTGTGTGTGTGTGTGTGTGTGAGGCTGTGTTTCACTCGAAGCACTTGAGAAGACGCTCCAGTCGAGGACAGCTGTGGCCCCTCGCTGAGCTTTGCTGGATGTTTACCCCGGAGGCTGTTTCTGTCTGGGTCCAAATAACGCTCATCCTCAGAGGGGCAGAAAAACGCTAAATTAAACCCGTTAAAGCTGCTTTTATTGTATATTCTGCAAACTGAACCTTAAACGGTTCCGACTGTGCTGCAGGAGCCTGATAAAACCTAGAAAATGTTAAGAATAAAGATGCTTGAGAATCACCATGTCGAGAAGATGCTTCGATTTTTTTTTTTAAAAAGTAGATTTGCTTTTTTGCTTGATGACTTTCAAAAAATGTATATTCATAAATGTTACAATCCACTAGGTTAGTATAGAAATCTAAAGAGGACTGCATGTGAGTTAGTTTTTTTAAGCTCTTGTTTTTTATGAAATACAGGATGAGGAGATCTGCTGTTTCCCCTCATTTGTATAATTTATCTGTAAGTGATAAGAGTTGCATTAATATCCTGCAGAGAAATCAACTTTTTTTTTCTCACCCTATAAAACTGTGGCGAAAATGTGAATCTGGGAGGTTGAGTGCGAACAGCATGCAAAAACCTGATGGGATTAATTTTTTTTAAGTGATAAATAATATCATTCTTAGAAATTCCCTACCTGATAAATTGGTGCAAACTTCAGCTGCTGCTGTTATACGTTGAACTGGAGAATGACTTTTTCGCTCCTGCCAGATGTTTCAAACTTAAAAAAAAAAAAACAGACACAGAAACCATTGTTTTTTAAGGTTAATGCAATTATGTTTATTGAATGAACTTAAAAGCAGAATCCCCTGCTGCTCTACATTCGACTTAGTTCATAGCAACAATATAATGACAGCTTTGGGTTTTCCGGTGCAGGCAGTTCCATTTGGATTCATGTTTCTGGTATTTAAAAGATTTTTTTCCCCCTCTCTTTCTCTTTCTCTCTCCTTCTCACATGAAAATAGCAACTGCCCACGCTTGTTTGTGCTCCGCACTTGAGCATTGCTGGGTTATGTTGTTTGTCCTACGAATACACAGCAATTGTTCTTGTGTTTACTCCCGATACTCTCCACAGATGGCCTAAAGGAGCTGCGGCACTTCATTGAGTCTGGCACGCAACCTAAGGGGGGGAAGCGGCGTCGAGGCAAAAACAATGGCGCCCAACAAAGTCATTATCAAGCGTTGGGGTTTAAATTCAGCAGCTTCCCATCTCCACAACCTAGCCAAAAGAAAAAACGAGTAAATAATGTTGAGCAGCAAACCCGGTTGGGAATTCTCTTTGCGTTAAAGAGGATTTTTCCATCGACATTGGAGCACATGGTGGTGAAAATTAGACTCTAGAGACGCCTTCAAGTCTCTAGTCTCTGCTTTTGCAAGGGCACCTCGAGGCGCGTGTTGCGTTAACTCGAACTGTTTCTGGAATTTTCTTCCTGCATCCTGTCTGGCATTCCTGTGTCCAGGCCCTGTCGCTCAGCCAGTGACACACACACACACACACACACACACACACACACACACACACACACACACACACACACACTGATCTCATACACTCCAGGCACACTCCGCTCCGGTTCAGCAGTCGAACTGTTTCTCATATCTCACCTTTTTTTTTCTTTTTCTTTTTTGCGGCCCGAACTTTGCATGTGTTCTATCTCTCTGGAAGCTGAGGAGGCTAAGCTTTTGCGGTTGCCACGGCAACGCCGTGTTGAGAGCGCGCGTGCGAGCCTTGTGAAAGTGTGCGCGCGGACGGAGGTAGGTGGAAGTGAGAACGTGTAAAGAGGAGGGAGGTGTGAAAAGAATGGACGAGCAGCGATTAAGGGTCAGAAACGTTCAGCTCGCCCCGGGAGAACAGAGTCCGCTATCGTCACTGCAGAGCGGAAAAACGGACCAGAGCACATCGGCGGTTACAAAGGTCATTGCTCTGTTTACCACGCTGTAACATTTTTACTCTGTCATCAGGCAGGAAAGTGCCTGGAGGATGTAGCCTCCGCCATTAATAAAAAATATTGGGCATAAGGGTAAAATATTAGAAATTGGAGCGCAAAAGTTGAATCATGAAGTCGAGCACAATTTTTAACTATTTAAATGCTTAAAAATTAAGTGTACTTTATGAATGTTCATGCCAAATTTATATCAGCGTGTGTCTAGGCAACGAAATATTCTAGCAGCACAAGAATAAATGATTGGTTACACACACAAAAAAAAGCATAAAGTGTCCCAGAAACTGAGATATTCTGACCAGAGGGTGATTGTTGGATACAGTCCAGGAAATGAACGATGACAAAAATATGCTCTGATTCACATGTTATTATGAAAAGATTTAGACAGTCTAGATATCTGAAAGTGGTAGTTTATGTTTTTGAAGTGGAGTTATGCAGAGAATTTATCAGTAGTCATTGTCTGACCTGCAGTAAATGGTACTCATCTTATTTTGGAGGAACATAAACAATGTTGGATTTAATTTGAAGTCAGAACTTCAAAATATGTATCGCTTGTTAGTTAATATTTGAAAAAAAGAATTGATACATGCTCACAAATAGGTTATACAGTATCATGGTTGCCTCTGGTTTAATACTAATGGTCAATGTAAATGATCTTGCAATACGTAATTTATACCTGCAAGATACTGACTGTTTTTTCAAGGTAATCCCATATAAATCAAATCAGCTGGCGTTTCCCTTTAGAAACAGGAGAAAAAGAGCAGTATTTAATAATAAAGACCCTCAAGGGAGCCCAAAAAAAGCAAAATAACAACCCACAAACATCAAAACCTTTACCTTGAAATAATACATATTTAGACAAAATCAAATCTTTTGAGAATCCAGTCATTAGTTTGAGTTAGTACAAAATAAGTAACTTGCATCTTTTACTGTGAAAGTTAATTTCTGAGAGAGCTTGAATATTGAAAAGAGAAACATTCTTCATTGACAACAATTCTATTAACACACCTTTTTAACTGTTCTTTCGTAGTGTGGTTAAAATGTGAATCTGTGAAATCAGCCTCAATGCTTTCAAAGTATTGTGTGCAGCACTATTTTTTTCTTCCAGAAAAGCAGCTTCACAAAAACCGCGTGGGAGTAAATTTAGTTTGTTATGTAACTTGGAGCTGATAAGGCGGTTGTTGCCCCTACCGGATAGTTAAACGATTAACTATGTAGTTTTAAGCAAAATCAATGAGTTCACGACTGCTGAGTCGTGTGTTTGCTCTTAGTCATTGGTGGCAGTACTTGCAAATAAATAATCATCCAAATGAGCAACGTTGCATTTTAAGTTGTACATTTGGACCAAATTTAGCCATTTCTAATAAAAAAACAGTGCCTCTGATTCAGATCGCAGAAACAGGGTGTGATGTGTTATTTTGGAAGCTCCCCTCTTCACCACCGGCTGCTTTCACAAGCTTGTCTTTAAACTGTAATTACAGAAGAGGAAGAGCACTTGTGTCAGATGAAATTGGCTGTGTCTAGATGAAATCTCAAAAGCAGGGAGGCATTTCTAAGTTTATATCTGTGTGTGTGTGTGTTTGGGATTCTACAGCTCCTAGACGCCACACACACACACACACACACACACACACACACACACACACATGAGGTAGAGTTTGTGTCAAAGTGCCCTCTGTTTGCCATTTCTTCTCTCTAATCTGATTCCTATAAAAGTTGCTTATTAAAGAGCCTGGAACCGATGTGTCACCAGTCACGCCTGACTTTTATTTTCACTTCATTTGGAAACCTGTGCAGAATGGCTTGTGAGAGGAGATTTAGTTTAGATTTTTATTCCCAAAGCATTAGAGATTACATTCATGTGAGGTTTTGTCGGGTTGTGTAGGACAGCTGTGACTCGTGAGGAATATTTTAACGGTCTAAAGCTTCCAAAAACGTTTTCAGTTTCTTAAATTTCTGGGGGGGCGGGGGGTTTCAACATTAAGGTTCTTCATAAAGGGTTTTGCAAATGTATCCGTGGCATTGTGAGTATCTGATTGGGATTTTTCAATCCATCAGTTTTTGTCTGATAGGCCATCGCAGTGTAGCACATCAATGTAAAGTTAAATAAAAAACTTGCATTGGTTGCAAATTTTTTTAGCAGAAAAAAATCTGAAAAGTGTGGTGTGCATTTGTCTAAGGAGTCAGAATCACCTCATTCAATTAACCAATCAATCAAATTTAATTTGTATAGCACATTTCAGCAGCAAGGCATTTCAAGGTGCTTTACATAATTAAAGAAAAAATAAAAACAGCATGTGACATTGAATAAACAGTAGGAGATTTTTGAAAAAAAAAAAAAAAAAAATTGTGTCTGCAGATCTTCTGATGGCATGTCAGACTGAGTGGTTTGACTAAGCGTCTGTGGATATTTGTTATTTCTGGATCTTGCAGACTCTCCTGGTCGAAGGAGAACCTCCAACCAAATCTGAAATCTTTTGCAGCCTCTTATAAAGTTTCTTGCATGTTTGCAATTAATTTACTTCTATCCGTCTTCCCATCAACTCTGAGCTGCTGTGACCTGCTTTGATTAGCATTACGTGGAACGTTTATCAACATATTTGATGTGGGGTGTTTTTTTTATTTGATGATGGCATCTGACAAAATTCAGTGCTAATCGCTTATTTTACAATTTTGAGTGTATGACGTTTTTATGACGTCAAGCATTTGAACTGCCTTGTTGCTGAAATGTGCCGCACAAATAAACTTGATTAGGCACCGTCTTCATCTGGGTGTTTGCTTTGGCCCCTAACATTTTAAAAACGGAACCTATTTTCATTTAGCTATAGCTTTTTTTTTTCTTGCGACTCCATAAAAAAGAGATTCAGCTGTGGATCCCTGCAGCTCTTCTATTGTCACTGTGGGTCTCTTGGCTGCTTTCTAAATAGTAATCTCCTTGCTCCGCCTGTCAATTTAGGTGGATGGATGTGCGTAGTGTTGTCGGTTGGTGCTTTGCGAGATATCCAAAACCTCATCTGCTTTAAACTTCTCCACAATTTTCTCCCTGGCCTGCTGTGACGTAAGACTGGACATAACATATTAAGGGATTTTTTTTAAGTAAGTGGTTGGAAGAAAAAGCATTGAAAACGCTTAATACGGTATGAATAGGGTGTGTTCGCCAGCAGTTTGAGCCAGTACTCAAGTTACTGACATTGAAAGGCATGCTTTAAGGATTAGCAGGTTGATGAGGCTGATAATAGAACAGACGTCAGCTTTGAGAATTTATTTGCACTGGAGGCAGAAATGGGCACACCTACAGTAACTATTCGAGCCAGGATGGTCAGGAGGAGGTTCAGACCTCAGGACGTTAGCGCCGGTTTCCTGTCATTGTTGCTGGCGTAGGATTCTCCCACTTCCTTCAGCTTGATCCCTCTCTGACCCATCTTTCAAGGACAAACAATCTTTCATCAGCCAATCTTTCATCTAAAAGAAAAAAAAACTGTATATCCCATTACACAGGTTGATGTCCGTTTGGTTATCTGTTATCTTCTGGACACTAAGCTTTGGTTAAACGTAATCAGTTTGTTCAGCTGATGGTTTGCTGCATCTGAAAGTCTGGTGGTTACTATAAAAGCTACTGTGACAAAGCCAGGTTATTATTCCCTGTTTGTGTAACGAAGCGCCGTCTGACAGGATCAGATGTACTGAATGATTCATTCAGACCACCTGCGGACTCCCAACTTGAACATGGCGTCGTCGCATTTTAAATTTGTTCTGTGTGGGCGTTTCAGGCACATGTTGAGGTGGACACGTTTGCATGTGCCAGTGCATTCTGGAGCGATTTCTATTTTGTTTATAAGACTTGGACCTTGTAAAAGGTTTGTATATTCCTGATTGCAACATGTTTCCCTTTTGAGAGATTAGAGATTCGGCCTGGGATGTAGATACAAAACATTCAGTCGAATTTAGTGTTTATCAGAACAAGATAGATAAAGAAATACACCAAGTGCACACATACAGCGCTTCTACAATGAAGCTTTAATGATCAAATCGAGGCTGATTGATCAAAAGCTAGCATTCACAAATGTTGCATAAACATTGTTGACTCGTTGCTTTCAGGTGATGTGGGTCTTGCGTAGAAACACACTCATCAGAACGTTGTGGCTCATTTGCAGTCTTCCGGTTTTTTGTACAACGTTGACGTACTGATGCAAATGTTAGTCGGTTCTAATTTCTCTTTAAAACCTATATAAAGTAAGTGAAAATAACAGCATTTAAATTTTTTATTATAAGCCTTCCTGTTTGTGGGTACAATTAGAAGTGAAGCCATGTCATGTTTCTGAAGGAATCGATTTCTAAAACGAGAAATATTAATACAGACTGGCCGTTTAAAAATGTCTTTAGTATCTTACTTTAGCGACTTGCTGTGGATAGCATTAATAAAACAGTAGTCTCCTATTGTATTCTTGGACAAGATACATTTTTATATTAAATATGAGATGTAGAAATGTCGATTTCCAATATTTGCTGTCCTCTCACTCTTGTCACCTTCTGAAATCTTCCACTCTATCACTTTCTCAATGCTTGAATAAAAAATGCATACACATTGTAGAAAACACCGTTTTCATTTAAATAACTTATAATATTTGTTACAGCATTTGACCTCAACATAAACACCTTTCTAGTGCTGAAAATAGGTAACTTTACCCAAATCTAGGTGCTCAACAGATTAGAGTTTTATTTTTGCAACAGTGTTTATTCCTAGTGAACTTTCTGTGGAAAAGATGTTTTTCTTTCTAAGTGATTCTAAATTGATTGGTAAATTTAACTTTTAAGAGTCAATCACTCTGTAACAGAGTGTTGTACTATAATCTAGTTTCACTTACCCATGAGGTATTTAAGGATTTATAAAAAAAAGCATATGAATAAAAATAGTTTCTTTTGTGTTGCTGCTTTGACTTTGAAAAACTGACGTGTGCCTTGTGGGAGGTAACCCACAACATAAGCAGAATGTTGTCATGAAGGACTGCACAACCTCTGGCAATGTTTTCTAAGAATGTCCTGTGCAATATTTGGGGGAAAATAGAGAAACGTGGCAGAACACATAACAATCTAATTGGTGAAATAACGTTCAGAGAGCAGACTTGGCATTTTGAAATGTATTGATATGTTTTTATATATACATCCACTAAACAGTGGTGACAGGAAATGAGAGGAGGAAGAAACAAGGGTAGGGCAACACAAATCCTCAGCTGGCCTTCAACCGGGAACCCTGTCATTTTAACCCTTAACAAACACAGACGTCTCTATGCGATTTTCTTTTTTTGTGTGTTTGTGTGCGTCAGCTCATGTTCCCATGTAATGCTGCTTAAATGTCAAACAATTCAAAACAAAAGCTCCCTCTGGTACATGTTTAGCTGCAGATAATTAGGTGAAGAACTCTGCATCGTTTTAACAATCAGGATCATAGCAAGTAATCAGTCTGGAGGGTTCTCTACAACGCGCTATCATTGCTACTTAGCACTTTATCCTGCTGAAAACTGTGTGACATCAGCCCAAACAACAGAGCCACTGTCTCCAGGTCTGGTGGAACCTGAACCCTCTGTGTGTGTGTGTGTGTGTGTGTGTGTGTGTGTGTGTGTGTGTGTGTGTGTGTGTGTGTGTGTGTGTGTGTGTGAGCGTGAGAGAAGGTTGGTGCTGACTGGGTCTCATGGAATACTGGACAGAGACTTTCCACAATGGCACATTCCAAGTCTCCACTTCATTATGCTAAAGGTTCACCACCCTGGCCGGACAATGAGCTGGAGGCTCGGCCCCGCCATGTCGGGGGGTGGAGGAGGGAAGTGACTTGACCCTCACCCCATAATGCTCTCAGCCACTTTCTATTTAAATCCAGTGGCATATTCCTTTCAAATTTAGTTTTCATTATCAAGGTAGAAGAAATCATGGTGGATACATAGGTGAAAAGGAGGCTAGAAAGAGCCTCGGGTACAAATTTACAAGATTCAAGGTTTCCTCCAGAAAACCCGTTAAACCTGGTGGTTGTGTGCCAGGGCATTGATTCATCCAGCGTGTTTTTGAGTTAAAAAATGTTTAAAGTTGACAGTATATTTGAAAAAATCACTTGATAATTATGTGTTATTGAAAGATTTATACCTGAACACCAACTATAAAATTACAAAAAAAGGCTTAAATAAATGAGCAATTCTTAGCCTGGTGGGGGCTCAAGTAAAGCCTGGTGGCCCGCCAGGCTTATAATACACTAGGGTAAACCCTTAGATTGAAAATTCTTTCACAGCTCTATTTAATATTATGACACAAAATCTGTATAAACACCGATAACGTTAAGGAGAAGATTGACGATAGCTTTTGTCAACTATTTAGCTTTATCAGGTGTAGATGTTGGTAAGTTGATATGAAAAGCTGCTACGTCCTGCAACAAAACCCTCCATAACGAGCTTTTTTCTGCCATTCATTAAATATTCATGGGCCGAGGTGTGGCCAAGTGTGTCCATGAGATTGAGGGGAGTCTCAGAAAGGAGGTGAGAGTTGTTTTTAGCTATTTTGATATAAGTGATTCACAACTGTAGCATTTGTTCAAATGCTTTCTTTGAGTTACAAATTTTCCCACGTCGAATTCCAGGATGAAAATGTTGTCTTCTTGGAAATAAATGTTTTAAATATGTCCATTACTTAATAACTGGATGCAATACCCTGAAAGAAAGACAAAGTGTGTCGGGTTCAACACAGTAGACGAGATGCAACAACAATTCTTTTATTAGCCCAAATCTGGGTGTTCAGAACTATCTGAAATTGTATTTTTGTCCCAGAACATGATTCATTGTCCCTCTCCAAAACATAACAATGACATTTACGTTCTGAGACTGTTCAGAATGGGATGTCTGCGCCAAGTACAACAAGAAAAGGTGATAAAAGAAAAGGTCCTACCATCCATCTCTTCCAGGCCCAAACCGTCCCGCATACAAATGGAACACATCTGAAACGATATGCAGTACAGGCTCAGAAGTGATTGAGCACCAGAACCAAGCCATGAGCCACGCAGCTTCCAGGTTCTGTGGTTTTAAAGCCGTCACGGTGAGGCCACGGGAACAGAGCGTGCCCCGTTCATGTCGTCCTCTGCTCGTTTTCAACAAAGCCTGATTGCTCAGCTTTATCCTTTATTTTATGAGAATTTTTTTTGTCATTTTCTTTCTTTTTTTTGCATTAATCTGTTGTGTTGTCTGTGTTTTTATTTATGCATTATTGGATGATGTTGACTGGATTTTAGACAATCTGGGTAAGTAAATGTAATAAGAAATTTACCTGATGTTCCTTGTAAAAAGTATTCACACCCATGTACTTTATTTAAAAACTTCACCACGTTTCAGCCACAAACTCCAACGTGTTTTATTGGGCCTTAATGTGGGACAGACCAACACAAAGTTGCACACAATTGAGAAGCAGAAGAAAATTTTCTGTTTTTCCAAAGAGAAAAACTATAAAGGCATCCATTTTTATTCATACTTCTTGAGTCAAAACTTTGTAAAAAGCAACTATTTCCTCCTGGAACAACTCACATTTTTGTCACTTCTTTGCAAAACAACTCAAGCTCATGTCAGTAATTCTGGAACAGGTTGGTAATTAATTTTCAGTCTGCTGGGCCACTCTACCACTGGCTGCATGTTTGTGATTGTTGTCCAACTGGAAAGTGAACCTCTTCCCCAGGATCAGGTCGACTGCAGCCAACAACAGGTTTCTTAAAAGGACTACCAAGCATTTATCTCCATCCATCTTCCAATTCGTGGCTTTTAACAACTATCCAGTCCTCCTTTGCCCAAAGCAAGAGCTGCGTTCACATTCTCGCCACAAAGTCGAGCGACTTTGTGGCGAGAATGTGAAGTTCCCAGTGCATGTTGGACTCCATCAGGGCTTTGTTCCCCTCTCTCCTAGCCTCCCAACTGGTCCAATGATCCAGTTTGAAACCCAGCTTGGCTCCCTCAAAGTACGCAAGAAGCACAAAACATTTGTGCTATGCTTAAGGAAAGACCCAAGATTTACATCGAGTCTGACCTTGAGGCTGTTACCTGCTCATGGTGATCACAAGGACCACCAGGCTCACTTACGGCGTCCTGTGTCATGGAGCAACCACGGTGCCTGGCTGCATGTCACTTCAGCGGTTATTGTTGATGATGATCAAAGAGGCCAGACTCATGTGAGAGACGTCTTGCTTCATTGGCACGACAAGGGAAATGGGGTCAAAGTCTGAACAGAGAGCTGACAGAGAAATGGCCAATAGCCAATTGTCGCTGACGATCTGCAGAAAGTGTGATTTCACAGCATGTCGGCTCTTTGGATAAAGATGTGCCGCTGAAATGCACCGCTGTGGTTTTATGGGAAAATTTGGAATGTCGCATTGGATTAAATGCTCTTTTCTTGTTTGTATTTTTTTTTCTTTTTAATGGATGCTCTCCTCTTACGTTTCTGCCTGTGGTAATTCGTCAAATTGGCTGAGCATTAGGGAAAACGTGAATTAAGTGGCTGGCTGAGTGGCAGGGCCACAGCAGCTGAAATATCACACTCGGATTGCTCCCTCTGTGCCAGACACTGAGTGGTTTATGGCTCCAGCTCCCCTCCATTGAACAGCATCAGCACAACAAACTGGATAATGCAGAATGGCTGCTGGCTCAGGCGGCGGGTGATAAACATGATGGGTATTTATTATGGCATTTGCGACTCCCTAAAGATTTATATCAGTCAAGCCTACTTGGAAGTAAGAGTTAAATATCTTGTTTAGAAGTGTGTGTGTGTTTGGAGCATCAGCTTGATTTTCCCCATTTTCTTTAGTGCAGGCTAAAATATTTTTTTACAGAAAATCAGATGGATTTCTAAAATATCATCTAAAGTTAAATAATTAGCTATAATTAACTGAGCAGTGTCAGATGGCCACACAGGTTCTGGTTCTGCAGGAGGTTACTTCCTGTTAAAGGGATGTTTTTACTCTCCGCTGTCGCCACATGCATGGTCGGTGCGGAGGGTTATTAACCAGGGTTAAAAAATTAAACGGGGGTCATGGGTTAAAAGATTTACCGATTAATCTCTCCTGAACTTACACACAACCCCTGTTGCATATAAGATTGAACTTTTGGGGAACGTTTATGTGCACAATAAATGTTCACATAAACTTAGCAAAAACGTATTTTTGCTCAGTTTATGGCGCCACAGCGAGTCCCAGAAAGAAAGAACAATTAAACCATTTCTTTATTTTTGTTTTACTTGTATAATTTAGACTTTTAAGTTAAAATTAGTGACTTTCTGTTTCTCTGTAGCATAAGCATGACCTAACACAGAGGCCTTAGCAACTCTTCAAAATGGGAAAGACAAGGGTTTGTCATTTAGCTATGACGTCAGACATGCAGAGTGTGTTCAGTTGTTTGGATGAGAAAGTGGTTCATAAAAATATTGTTTGATAACAGGCACATGTGATTCAGCACATACAAATAAGGAAGGAATATATACAATGAGAGTTTAAACTTAATTTTTGAATAAAAAACGGGAAGCAACACTAGATTTTACAATGTCAGAGGCGGCTTTCTGGTCAGGGAAGTTCCTCTGATTTTACACTCCTTGGAGGTTTTCCCTGAAATGAACCAGATATAATCACCCTTTCACTAGTCATGTGTCATGGTTTGGCCACATAGGATAGATAAAGTGATTTATTGGCACTATATTGTAATAATTTCCCTTATATTAAATGTATGTTCCATGATAAAACGGTAAGATTTTTGTAAAACTGTCCCACACGAGTATAGATTCTTTCGCTTTGTGTGTGTGCATACGTGTGTGTTTACCAATTGATTGTGCAGCGTAACTATTCTTGTCACATCTATTGTGTGTGCATCTATTGTTACTGTTGATAATTTATTCTATGGTGTAGGAAATTATATGACTTTAATCAATCTGTTTGTGATAGAAAGCTTCATGGTTCAATCTATAGTGAGTCCAAATAAAGAAAATGTTTGTGCAAACGACAGAGCAATGATTGTTGACACATGAGAGCACAGAGAATAAGTTAAAAAGAAGTTCTTTGTGTCTTTATGAGATTAGAAACATACAAAATACAATAAAAGTCCTTTGTAGAAACTTAAAATGATACAAATGTTTCCCTTTTGCAAAAGAGCAAAAATAGAAGCTAATCTTCCCTTTCAGTTTCAGGCGTTGTGTCAAACCAAACTGTGATGTTTCCTTGTTATCGAGAGCTTGAGGGAACCCAGAACAGATCTGGGACACGATCACGTCAAGCTGTGAAGTGAATCTTAAAAACAAAGCAGGAGCTAAAGCTCAAAAATTATTTCTACAAAAGTGTCACACACCTAAGGCAGAATATATATTTAAAAAAAATTAAAATACAGTTCAAAAGGCTCCAAAACCAGAAACGGATTCTTTGACTAATAAAAATTAAAAAGTGGTATTTTGAGGGTTTAAAATTTACAATGGAAAACGTTTGATGTCAAAAATGAATTATTTTAAATACCATCCTGCATCTGATCTGTCTTCAAAACAAACAAAGCTAACCCATCTCCAGTTGGTAACAACTTCCAAACTGAAGAGTTTTAATGGGAGTGCTAGTTGGAAAAGATTAAGGATGACGATCTCTGATGGGGGGGGAGGGGGAGTCCTAAATTGTACGTGATGTGATTATATTAATCTCACTTAGACATTAGATGTGCTGATCAGCACGTAGACAAGTGGAAAGAGAAAGACAAAGCGTTTCAGGCATGCCACTGGACTCGTTGGCCCTCATTGGACGCCCCCAGCTGACGTTGGGACGGGACGAAGCTCAGCCTGGCGGGGACAACAGAGGTCGGTCTGTGTCACGGAGGGCCGAGGAATCTCCACACGGCGCGGCAATCTGTGGAATCTGCTGAGCACATGCAACCCGGGACGGGAATTCAAGACGCTAACAAATGTGATTGTACTTCAGCTGCTCAGTGCTTTAACCGTACAAGCACGACGTGTCCAATCTGACGAAATGTTTCAGAGGAAACTAGTTTAAAACGAAGTGTTTAATCTATCCTGAAGAACTTTCTTCCCAGAACATAAATCATGCGAAAGAATATGATGCGTGGAAGGAAAACTGACTGAATCCTCCACTTGTGTTGCTTGCTCAAGAGTTTGTTTGGTTGCCGCAAAGCCTACAGAAAGGCTGTGAAAATCCCTAATTTCCTTTTGTAGCACGACACATAATACAGCGTCATCTCACGAGCGTAAAGCGTGAAGTTCTTTATCTCTTGAGGAAGCTTAAAAAAAATAATCCTCACCATCTTGGCCCGCTTATCAATATTTACCGCAGTTTTAGGAAAGATCAAAGTCAAAATAGCGTCTTTATTAGCGTTTGCGAAACGTTACTTCCGGGAATGGAAAAAACGAGAATAAATGTTCATTGAAATGAACGCACTTTCAGGGACTCAGACTTTCCCTCTGACAAGAGAGGAAGTGAAGAACAGGAACTGTTGACACATCTTTCCTCAATATGCTTCCGTCTGATGGCTCAACTTCCTAACATGAAAGCGAAATCGGCACAAAAACAAGCAGGAGCTTTGAAACCCAAACTGCGCGCGCACTGTCACGCTGATTAGCACGTGCGGCGTGAGACGTCGCTAGACGGTGAATCAAAGGAGTTTTTAACGTTGCACGAGAGATGGTTATTTTCTGAGTTAAACACAGCTTGAAAATGGTGCAAAGTGCTCCTGCAGCATTGGGAGAGCCGCAATAAGAGAGGAAACGATCCACTAATTTAGAGCCACTGACGCAAAATGAAGCATAAAAAGCAGACTCCACCTTTTTGTCCCCTCTGTAATTTTACTTGCATCTTTGCAATTTAGAGCCCTCATAAGGCAATGCGTGTTTGTTTGTTTTTTTACGCAGCATTTAGTATATGCACAAAATCCAAGGAACGAGATTAAAATTAAGATGATTTATATGCTAATTTAAAAGTCACATTTTGGTCACTCATCACAAAGTAGCTCATTAATAAGACCCTGATATTGCCAATATTTTTAAATATTTTTTTAGCCTCAATTTAAAGAAACTCCACATCATAGAAGTGTAATAAATCTGCTTACACTTTTTACTTCTGCATGCATATCTTGGAAAAATCAACATTGAGTAGGAATATATTTATTTTGTCATTAGGAAACACATTCAGGGATAAGATTCAGAATTATGTATCATTTTTGTTTGAAAACAGATTTATTTTCAGTAATTTTTCCTTAGCTTGTGTCAAACAAATATTAAAGAAGAAAGCAAAAGTGAAGAGATTCTCAATATAATTTTAGTAAATAGGAAAAAAATGCTGACACTAATGGAACATTAACCATCTACCCTTCTGCAAATTATATTTGTTACGCTTGTTGTCACTGATGCAGAAACATCGAGGGTGTACAAAACTATCTTTAGCATATTAGGAAGTATTCCTGTTGGCATGAGTAGCAGTATTAAAACAGTTTATATTTCCTTTTCCCAACTCTGAATTTCTGAATGTGTTTCTTTTCGAGATTTTTTTTTTAGCATATTTAATGTTGTCAGACGGGTCTTAATTTAAAACATATTGATTTTACAGGTATGGCTTAGGTGAGGCTGATGAAACTAAACCAAAATTCTCACAGTTAATTTATGATATAACAATGATTAATATGAACATTTTCACTCAGATACTTTGTATACCTTTTTACTGAAATCACCATTTTGGAAACTTTTGTATTTTCTCAGGTTATTCAAACATTTTGTGTGACATAAAAGCAAAAAGAGAAGAAATCTGCGATGATGAAACTTCATTTTCACTGCACAGCGCAACAGTCTATCAAATACTGCTTTGTTGCTGCGACGTTGCGTTGGCAGAGACTACAGTGACGATCATAATGCCATGTAGTTTTATTTCAGTTCTCATTTCTGAGGCGACTTTATGTTTCCAGTTTCTATCAGATGCTGGGTTCCCACAAAGGGTTACAGACGTGATTCATTAATCACAAGAGTGGTGTGGCCTCTTTTTTTCCTCTACAACATGACTTATAAGAAATGAATTTCTCAGTTTTAGCATCGTCCGGTGTAGAAACTGTGGCATATATCAGTTTATATATACTCTAACTGTTCCACTTTATTCTTACTGTTTCTCTTTCTGCCAACACAGATCTTCCTCTAAACATTTTGACTTCTGTTAAACCTGGACATAAATTTCTAATTTTAGGCACTTTCTTCTGCACAACCTCAGCAGTTTGGTGGATGTTGTTGGGTAAGAACAGCTGGCTTACGTAACAACGAAGTGACAAACAATCATTGCGAGATAAATTGTTGAGCCAGGCTGCATCAGGTGTTGAAATAAGTAAAGTTAACGGTTTTATGTGCTTTTAGTTGGGCATTGATTTCTCTTGAAAGCGTCTAGTTGACTAAGGGAGGGAGGGTCAGGTCAGGTGTGACCACGGTGACAAAGGTCGCCTTGACTCTAGGATTTCGCTCATTATTTTAGCCTCGTCCTCTTTGATGACAAAACCATTCAACCCTCCGGGTTCTAAACTTAGAACCTGTTTCATCCCACCAGCGGAAGGGAGGCTCTGGGATCAGGCTGGAGGTTTTTTCCTGGATGACAATACAGCTCCGACTCTCCCTGCCATCCCGGGGCAGGATTGGTCGAGACAGGGATGGGAGAGGCGGTCAGAGGTCAACGCCCAGCTCCCATTGTCCTCCTCGGAGCCGCTCCGGAACCCGGTCCCTTTTCCTCAGAGCCCCCTTCGCAAATACTCCAGAAACCTTCCCAACAGACCTCCAATCACAAACCCCCCTTTCCTTCCTGGCGAGCACTCGGAATCACGTGGGCCGAAAAAAAAGCGGCGCTCGAGTTTACCCCAGATTGTTGGAAAACACGACACACAACACTGCAGCATGCCGCAGCAGCAGACACTTGCATGTTCGCCCTCGGCTTTATATTCATGGTAAACGAGTCACAGGAGCTCTCCGTCATCTTCGTGCCCCTTGTCCTTTCTGAACCGACACCCATGGTGGAGGTATTTAGTTGTGTTTTTTTCCTCCCTAAGGGGCTGACCCGCCGCTTCGCTCCTGCCGCCCAGATCACTAACATGTGTGTTTTGTCCTGCAGGAGGAGCGCGCCGAGCTGCGGCCGCGTCTCTGCGTGATCCAGCGGGGGTCTAACGGATATGGCTTCAACCTGCACAGCGAGCGGGCGCGGCCGGGCCAGTACATCAGAGCGGTGGACGACGACTCTCCCGCCGAGAGGGCCGGCCTGCAGCCCAAGGACAGGATAGTAGAGGTAATGCTAAAGAGCTGGAGTCCTTTGAAGATCACACAGGATGGGAAATGAGCACAGAGACACCGTTAAAGCTGAGTCTTACTGGATCAGTCCTGTTATATTCATATAGAAATGAGCTCTTAAGAGCCACCTGCCAGAAAACATTCCCACAGGCGCATCCTGATGAGCCTTGCACACTTCCTCTGTCGTCAGCTCAGGGTTTCTTGGACAAAAATAGAGAAGAATGGCGCGTTGTGTAACCAGGCCTCACCTACAGTGTGGTTTAAGACTGAAAGCCTTTTATGATCGCTGTTCTGGGCTTTTCTGTGATCCGCCGGCTTCACTTTTCATTCAAGTGCGTAAGGACATGAATTCATGTTTGTTTGTTTGAACCAGTTTCAGTTGTTCTCGACTGCAGCAAAGATGAGTTTATTTTTAAAGAGTTAATTTGGATATTTGAATGGGGTTTGCCAATATTGTAATGTGAAGCAGTGAGACGGAGGCTAATCTTCCTCAGTCACTGTTCAAAATGGGGGAAAAACATAAGAACATGCATATAAAGAGGGCATTAACAGGTGAAATCACGTTTATAAAACCCTGTATGAAGACACATGTCCTCTATGTTAGATTAGAATTAGTCACAATAGGCAAAATGATTTCCAAGTTCTAAATGTCAAAAATATTGTGTTTTCTATTTAAAGTCTTTCTTCAAATTCCAGAGTTAAAAAGGTGTGAAAGTCCAGATGAAGTTGTGACAGATTGGCAATATATTTGAATTAATTAGAGATGCATGTCCTTAATGTGGCTTCTTTGTTTTTATGGACATAAATAAATAAATCAGACAAGATATCAGGGAGAAAACTGTAGACTTCACCTGATGGGAGAAATGTTTTTTAAAAATGCCACATTCATTTGTTGTGTGTCGCGGAGAGGAACATGATTAGGTGTGATATAT
>CAEGAF010103024.1:0-17043 GCA_903067075.1 Micropoecilia bifurca
TCGGCCACGGCGGCCACGATGAGTTTGGGTAGGCTGGGTCCATCTTTCTTAGCCTTGGTAGCGGACTTCTTCTTCGGGACTTTAGCCGGGGCTTTGGCCGGTGCGGCCGCTGGAGCTACTTCTGCCATGATTCTCAGTAAATGATGGCGTCTCGAGCGCGAGGCGGAGTTTATAACATCCATGAGAACCGTGAAGAGACAACTCAGCCGGCTGGTCAGCAGCCACCTGAAAAGCGTCTCTGTTTGTGTTTTCTTCTCCACGTTTTAAGCTTTAAATATTTGCCAACTTTATATTTTTTGTCATAAATGTTACTGTAACAGAAAGAGAACTGATTTATCTGTAGATTAGGGTCATATTTGTTTTTTATTTTTTTCCCAGTATCTTTCAAACCTCTTAAACACGCGATGATTTACTACAGCTGGTGGGGAGTTTTTTCTACATTTCATTCTACAAAACAACTAAAATAAGTTTGTATGGAGTATATTTGGAATCCCTCCGTTAGAAGAGACATGTGACAATAAAAGAACAGAAAAATAATTGTAATTGTGCAATTTGATGAGTAATTAAAAGAGGTTTTTTTGCCGGAAATAAACACACAAATAAGGATTTGTTTCTTTAATGTATCTGCTGGGACAGATTGCTTGTTTCATTCAATTTTTTATTAAAACTGGTGATTTTTGAGTACAATGTAAGCTCTTCTCGGTGAAGAAATTCACCAAAGCAGTGTTTGTGATTTAATTTCTTTATCACTTCCATAAATTATGTTTTACTTGATGAACATGTAGCAGGTTCCATCTGTTTCTTCTAATTCAGCAAAGCTTTGGGACCTTGATTATAGTTTATTAATAAAGTCTCATGTTTAAACATATATTTGATGGCAATTGATCAGAATAAGGGACGATGAAGAATTAAAATATTAATAACCTAATCATAGCAACACACCAGCCTATTTAAGATTATTATAACTGCTGCACAAACATAGCAGTATCAGGCTGGTGTGTCCTGGATGTTCAGGTCATTTTATTGCTTGTAATCTTCATAGGTGCTTTTTGGGGGTTCGGGGATTGAAGGGGATTTTACCTTTATTCTAAGAATATCAGGCTTGGTATTTTTTTAAATGCTGTTCATTAAATTTCAGGTATGTTGTTTATGATGAAAACAGCATAAAGCCTTGCACTCAGAAATTAACTTCTTACTAAGACGTGAACATCTTCTGAGATGTTTTTAAAATTGAACATGGAAACAAGTGTTATGAACAGTATTCAGTGTATTCAGCCTCATCAATCTACATGAATTTCAGTGATGCCTAGAGTTTTAAAATGGGTCCAAAATCAAACAAATGCAACTCATCAAGACATGCTGGAATGGTAACTTAAAATACTGTGATACATTGAGGATTTAATTATTCATTTGCAATAATGTGACGTTTACATATCTAAGTAAACAAAGGACATTCAGAATATCCCGTTATTTGCCTGGAAACCTGTTTCTTCTTTAACACGATGTCAGTTTTTATGTAGACAAAGCAAGTCTCTTGGTGTCATTAAACAGCATTAAAAAATTATTTTATGAAATAGTGGCTATAATTTCTGATGCATCTGGAACTGGGGGTTGCAGGGCAAGACTTATGTTTCACTTTTTAATCACAGAAGTATGAGGAAAAACTCATTTACCACAAATTAAATGTTACTTTGGTGGAGTAATTATCCAGCATGCTTTATTGTCCACTAATATTTTAACGTTACTTTTCCTTTGGGGAAAAATCGCTGGTTTAGGACATCATAATCTTTCTCAGAGTATAAACAAAACTATTGCTTGTTCTTCCTCAAAAAGTAACAAACATATTACAATTAAATTCAAATACCTTTTAAGTAGAAAATGTATAATTAAAAAATATATAAAAAATACTTGCATTTTACGATATTTCCTAACGCAGTTTTGACTTTTATTTTGAAAATCCAAAACGGAAGCTGCTTTAAGAGGGATTTCCGGTTATGTTTGTCACCAAAGAAACGAGATGAAATCTGCCGAAAATTTACCCGTTAGGACATAATGTGAGTGTTTTTCTGCTTATCTCTGACCTTATGCTGCAGTCTGGATGCAAACGGGTAGTTTAATGAACCAACTAGTCAACTAACAAGGTTAGATAAAAGTCTTAACTGTTGTTACGAGCCACTTGAATAAAACGTCGCTAACGTCCAGAAACGAAACAAAAACCAGCTGATTTCTAGAACAGTTTTCTATTACTAGTAATTTAACAACACCTGCTTTGTGTGAATGTCATTGAATACCGACGGCAGCGTATTTTACCGTTTTCTGTAATTTCAAAGTTATTCATTGTTAACGGGAAGTCAAAATGTGTGGAAAAAGCAAAACCAAACGGGAATGACGCATCAGAAATGAAATAAGTCAAACCACCAGTAAGATTCAGGACTATAATAAAAATGTTACACAGTTTTCCCTGACAGTGGAAAACGAATCGTGTGTAAATAATGTTTGTCTCAAGCTTCTCGTTGCTTCCTTTTGTTTCGAGGGTCTAATATATAAATTCAGCAGCTTTATTGCTTTTAGATTGTTGACGTTTTGGGTCCAGAATATCCCAGACAGACTGTTGGTATGAAGATATTTGTTCTAAATTGGTAAAGAACAAATTAAGGGACCTGCTTATTTTACTGGGGGTTTGTGGTCAAGAACTCTGAATATGATCATATTTATTTGTATATGTGACCTTTAATTGTAATGAAAACATTGGTACTTGCATGATGTTATGTTTATGCAGACTCACCTTTTCTCTGTCAGTTTCCAGGTAGAATTAAAATGCTTCACTTTGGAAGTTTGCAGTTATATGTACAGATCATCTCTGTTGGTAATACTGACTCTCCATGTTACAAAGCTACTTGCTTTATTTGGTTTGCATTTTTTGTTTGCACCATTAAAATGTGTTGTTGTTAATCAGATGTTGATTTTTAGTTACAGAGTTGAACTAAAACTGAGTGAAGCCATTAAATAAATTCCACTACTTGTCAAACATTGCCACTTCGCCCACATGACAAAGCGCTAATGGATGCTGGGAGCAGATGCAGCCGGGTCCAGGCTAAATGTGATGCGTGTTTTCTGTCCGCAGGATGAAGCTACGGGTTCGGATCAACCGGCAGACCAGCAGGGTGGAGTTACCAGGCGACGAGCCCACCCTGCAGGAACTCATGGATCTCATCAAGCAGACGCTGCTGTCCGATCATGGACTCGGGTCAGGCTTTACTTTTCTTTCTCCTTGTGAAGGCACATACAGATGAAGGCGTGCGTGCTGAGTTTGATCTTTGTGTCTGTCTCTGCTCAGCGCCGACACAGAGTTCAGTTTGTCTCTGAACGGCTCAGAGCTCCTCTCAGAATCTGGTCAGACTCTGTCATCCTGTGGAATCGTTTCTGGGGATCTGATCTGTGTCCTTCTGCCGCAGCTGCCACCTGCTGCCATGGCAACCTCAATAAGGACTGTACGCTTCACAGAAACAAATAGCCAGGAGGATACCAACAGGACCACTAGCCAGGTGAGATTATATTGGGTACGATTCTGGCTGAATAATCCAAACTCATTTCATGAGTTTGTAGAGTGACAGTTTTCCTCCAAACAACATCCAAGGTGTTAAATTTTAGTTTCTAAATGTGCGTTCACAACCCTCACTAACTCCAGCGTCGTCTCAGTTTTCATCAACATACTGCGGGAAAAGGAAAGTGTTTGGTCTGTGAAGCGTTCAGGTGAAGCTCAGGAATCAGCATTTTTGGCTTCCAGCAAACTGTCAGAGCTTTGAGCAGCCAGTAAAACTTACATTTGGTTTTATTTTCTTTTAGAAAGTATGGCTGAAACGATTAATCAGATTTATCATGATAATTGATTTTTGTAATAATCATCAACTATTTTAGTAATTAGTTATTCATTAACTTCAATATACAGACAGGCCATTTGCTAAAAGAACAACATATAAATACAGAAAGTAAGCCACAGTATTTATTTTTTAGCTGCAGATGCATCATTTTCTACAAATAATCAAGTGTAAACTAAACAAATGCCATAATATTTAATTTTAGGCTAAAAAGTATTAAATATTGTATAAAATAAACATAAGTAGTGTAAATCTGCACAATGTGTTAATTTTTTTCTCGATTATTTGATTAATCATCAAAATAATTGATTGATTAATTCAAGGAATGACTACAAATGTTTCCACTGCGTCAGTATGACGGGTCATTTTATATATCTAGAACATCTGCTGTGAAAATGCATAAAACGACTGACCCTGACTTATCTCTCACTTCAGTATCCAAATTCAGATGATTTTCCCAATTTAGAAAATAACAATACTTTATTTGGATCCATCCTGACGGTTTTGTTCTGGTTCTGTTGCAGGACAGCAGCAGCAGCAGCAGCCGTCAGTCGCTGCAGGCCTGCGACATGCAGAGCTGTTCAGCAGCGCCCCCTGTCTGGGAGCCCATGCTGTGCAGCGAGGCGGAGAACGGCGAGGCTCCTCTGTCCCTGGAGCTGCTCTACCACTCGGCCCAGACCAGCAGCCCCAACGACGCCATCATGGTGGCAGCGCATCTCCTCATGCTGGAGACTGGCTTCTCTGCTCAGGTGAGGCTGTGGGCCACGCTGGTCCTCCTGCTTCCCGTGGATCACAGCTGGATCACAGCTGGATCTGCTCTGTGTTCAGGGCAGCGAGCTGAAGCCTGGGGAGATGCCTGTGGGGTGGAGGTCTGCGGGGGGAGTCTACAGGCTGCAGTACACCCATCCTTTATGTGAAAACAGTCTGGTGTCAGTGGTGGCAGTGGGCATGGGCCCCCTGCTGGTCATTAACGGTAACTTTACTCTTCTGCTCCTGTTTTAGCTGATTCAGCCTCAGATCATTTGCTTTTGGTTTTAGTCAATAATCATAAACATCTGACCTGAAATCTGTCCAACCCGTTTTGTTTTGTCTTCTGCTTGTTCTCTGCAGTGGTTCTGAAGGTTCCTGAAACCATCGACACGACTCAGAAGCTGCTGCTGAAGCCGTCCAGCTACGTGACTCAAGATTGGCCAGGTACGGCCTGGGTTCTCTATGTGGAATCAGATTCTCATTAGCATTAGCAGCATGCTGGGCTCAGATTACGTCTCAGCTGGTTTCTGACCAGCTGTCCCTGCTTTACCTTCCCTGCCTTTATTCAGGAGAAAATGCAGCCGCGGCTTTCAAGAATCTGAAGAAACTTTCCAGAATCTTCAAAGACCAGCTGGCGTACCCGCTGATCGCTGCTGCAAGGGAAGGTAAGCAAAGCTGACCTCTGCACAGCCTGGTGGTGTGATGATAGACGGTGACGGTGTGTTTTCCCAGCGATGGCCTTGCCGGTGGCGTTTGGTCTGCAGGCTCTCCCTCCTGAGCTGCTGCTCCGGGTCCTCCGCCTGCTGGACGTCCACTCCCTGGTCAGACTGTCGGCCACCAACTGGCACTTCAGCGCCGCTTCTTCCGACTCCACCCTCTGGAAACATCTGTACTTACGGGACTTCTCTAGTAAGACGTCAGAACCAGAAGTCTAAACTGAAACTGTAGTTTTTATTCCTTTAGTTCAGAATAAAATTTCAGTTTGTTTAGGTGAAGAAATCCTGTTGCTGTAACGGTTAGCTAGCTCTTGAGTTAGCTGAAATGATTTGTACAGTTCAATTTATCTGATTATAATTTTTTTTATTATTATTATTTTTAGGTTCAGTTCCTGACCTACCCAGAGAGACAGACTGGAAACAGGTGAGAAACTCTGCAGCAAACATTTTTCTCATGTCTGCTTAATTCTTCTGAAATTAACATTTATTTTGGGAGCTTGTAAAATTATCTTTTTGTCCAGATCTCTTATAATATTAAGCATTTACTTAACATACATAACTTTAAAAATTAAAGCAATTTAAGAAATAGCTCTCCAAAAGTTTTTCCTTATCTTAAACATGGGTTCAAAATGTCAAAGGACTCCAGCTTTGATGTCAGAATGTCCTACATTATAACTACTGATCCGCCGATATGAATTTGCATGTAGAATAAAATGTGCATCCATTATATGTCTTTTTTAAATTGATCTGTTTTATAAAGCTTCTAAAAGCCAAAAATGATTTTAATGCAGATAAAAGAGCTCAAGTTAATCATCATCCTACAAAGTTTCATTTTGCTACATTCCACTCAATTCTCCGTCAATAAATGGCGCCACATACAGTTGAAAGCAGAAGTTTACATACTAAAATGTCACACACATTTTCCCTCTGTCTGAAGTTAAATCAGGCCAAACCTTTGTTTTAGCTTAGTTAGATTTACCAAAGTTATTTCTATTTTCTCAATGCCAGAAAACGGAAGAATATTTTTTCAGAGATGCATTTCTAACTTCCTGAATGGTTATGATATTCTCATCATGTCTATAATTGTGTGAACAAATGATTCTCCTGGTGCAGCTGCATTTTCTCTTCCTGATATTTTGACTAATTTCTTTTGACTTTCCCATTGTGTCAAGTAGCATGACTGAACTATAATTAGGCATATAAACTACAAAGTTACACTATTGTACATTGCAAAAAAAAAAAGGTCAGAAAAACCTCTATGTCCAAAATAAGTTTTTTATTGTAAAACTTACAAAAAAGAACAAACAAAAAAAAAACAGCAGATGTGACATATTTGCATGTATTCAGCCAGACTCGACCTCACATGTTTTCATCGTGCCACTTGTTGTAGCAATCTCTAGGTGGGATGAAGCACAACGGCTTGTCACAGGTGGAACACTTGACCGCCGTCTTTGAACTGCATAGACGACATCTTTGTCTGCCTTCGGACCTGCGTCCACTGATGTACTGAAGCCGGTGATGTGAGGCGCTTGGATTAGGCTTCTCTTGTTGAGGCGACTCTGGTTTATTCGTCTCTGGTTGAGGCGGTTTGGCTCCCTGGCTGCACATCTGCTTCAACTGCTCAGCCAGTGTCTCCCTGAAGGCCTTCTGGGTCATCGGCGCTTGTCCTTTAGCGGTGCAGAGCTCTTTGTGGAGAAGGAAGGCGTTCACGATGGCGATGTCAATGAAGTGGTAAAAGAATGTCTTATACCACTTTCTGGTTTTGTGAAGGACTTGATAGTAGCCAATCAGTGCATCAGAGACGTCCACTCCTCCCATGCACCTGAGTAATTTAGAGAAAATAAAAAACACAAAATAACATTTTGAATGGTTGGAAAATTAAAAAAAATTACGTAAAAAAGAAAAGCGTTATACCGATTGTACTCTTTGACAGCCGGAGGAATTGAAATGTCCATCTTTGTCCAGCGCCCACTGCTGTCCTTCAGCGTCCTAGTGATCGTTTCCCGGCTGTGTGCGGTGTGCATGGTGGAGCAGAGGGACACATCTCGGGTGTCTCGCCACTGGACAAAGAGGAGTGAGCCGTTACGGATCCAGCGGATGCTTCCTCGCGGATCCCTTCGAGCGAGGACGTTGATTTTTGAGCTGGGGAACCCGGACAGGTGTGTTCTGATGGTACCACACGCCCAGATCCTCTGCTGCAGCAGGTCTTGGAACAGCTTGGGACTGGTGTAAAAATTGTCCACAAACAGTTTGTAGCCAGTGCCCAGCAATGGCGTTTTCACAAGGTTAACCACAGAATCGTAGCTGAGACTTTGTCCACTGGTGTTGTGTCTTTTGCCCTCATAAATGAAGAAGTCCCAGGTGTATCCGTTGCTCGAGTCTGCAATGACAAACAGTTTGAAGCCCCAGCGAACCGGCTTGGCCTTCATGTACTGCTTGAATGAAATCTTTGCTTTTGATGCAACCATTCTCTCGTCGATTGCGATCTCCTGGCGAGGATGGTAGTTTTGGCGGCATGCTTCTCTAATCTCATCGTAAAGAGGTTTTATTTTTCTGAGACGGTCAAATTCTGGTGTCCCTCTTTTAGCTTCGTTTGCGGAATCCTCTGCAGCACTGCTCAGGTGGAGAGCACTAAGGATCCTGAGCCACTTTCGTCCCGACATGACCGACCTGGGAAAAAGCAGGTTGTACAGTTTTCCCCCTCGCCAGTAATCTGTTAGAGATGGGCATTTGGTCAAGCCCATGTAAATGGCTACAGACATGAAGCCAAACAAATCCTGCAGAGTAATGTCTACCCAAGGCCAAGATTTTGTTGAATGATGGGCTCTTCCATGCTCGTTGGTGTTAACCAACACATTCTGAAGGGCATCAACTGTGAAGAACAGCTGGAAAAGCTCAATGGCGCTGTAGTGGGCCGTCATTATAATCTGAGGTCCCGGAGTTCTGGATGGGCGGAAAGTGGGCTGGGGTGGCATTATGTCCGGCTCATCGACACCACGCCACCGCTCTGCTGCCAGGGACGGTGTCATGTCCACTTTAAGTCTGCGTCTCGCCTTCAGGCTCTTCCTGGGCTTCCTGGGAGTCGTAGTTACCAGATTATCTTCATCTGACGAAGAAGCTTCTTTCACCTTCTGATTGGCTGGTGTCCACTCTTCATCAAACTTTGACCTAATTTGTAACAAAAGGTAAATGTAAGACTTTCATTCACAAAAATCTTTTTATAGAGGAAGTATTATGTATTTTCTTGGCACGTAGTGACATTTTATTTCATAATCAAGTAACTGTTATCTTCACTTGCTATAAAAGTGCTATATATTAAATAAGAGAAATTTGATGACATAATTTAGTGGCTTGAAATTGGGCCTCTGTCTCTTTAAAAACTGCTCTTTCTGAAACTCCACCATCAGAAAGTTTTAATTGCTCCTTTATTAAGGCAACAGATTTACCAGCTTTGCATGGAGAAGTAGCTAATATTACCATCTCAGCAGAGGTGCATTTTCACCAGGTGATAGTTTTATATTAATAATAAACACCTTCATTTAAAACCTGACTTTGTGTTACGTGTGTTGTCTTGACTAATATTAAAATTGGCTTGTGTTTTTGAAACGCTGCAGTGTGACAAAAATGCTAATGTGAATCAGGAAAGGGACTAACACTTTTTTCAAGCCAGAATAGATCAGACAAAAACTATAATCTTTCAAATAATTTTCTCCTTCACAATTTACAAGCTCCCCCAAACAGTTACCCGCTCAGCAATCACACAAAGCCCACTAAAATAATAGAAAGCATTCATATAACACACTTACAGCTCATCTCCACTGTCAAATTGATCGTCTTCACATGTTAGCTCAGAACTTGAATCAGAAACATCCGATGCAGAGAAGTCGCTCTCCATCTGCATGGGCAGCTCATCAACATCCTCACAGCTGTTTGCTGTCTGATTGTCCATTTTTCCTCAGGAAAACTTCGATAATGTGACCACACTAAACAACGGCAGACAAAGCACTGAGCCTTTTCCTCTCCTCCAGGCGAAGCTCTTGTCTGTGAGACCATGTGCTGCAGGACATTGATCGAGATAGAGGGGGTTGTCTGCATACCAAAGTGGGGGTTTCTGAGTAAATGGGCGTTTCTTAGGAGCAAACACAATGGACTGGTAGCAGCAGCAGAAATCACTCATCTGCAGTGACTGCTTTAAAAAGCTGAACACTAAAACAAGAAATTAACAGTACAATTTTTTGTGTCTTAATGACAGTTTAAGTACGGTAACATTATTTTTTAAATGATTCTTTGAAACCTATGTCAGCTTCACATTGTTTCAGTAACCAGAACATATTTTGGTTGTCGCTCTCTAACGTTAGCCCCCATTAGAGAGGCTGTTCGGTGTTTTACTAGGTTTGGGGGACAAATGAGCGTCGTTACATTGTGTACATTGGAGTACGGCAGCTTTTCTGCCGTTGGAGGGGAGGAGGGAAGGAGAGGATTACATGATTAACCATTAAAATATCCTATAGAGTTAAAATATCCTATAGAGTTAAAATATCCTATAGAGTTAAAATATCCTATAGAGTACTCGATTGCTAAAATATTCTTTTACAACAGCCCTACAACATTAACATTCATATTTTCCAAGTTAGGCTAAAAATGAGACAACAGTTTTTTGTTCATCCAGACAAAGAGGCTAAATTAGTGGCCATCCTTTAAAGCCGTCTTGTAACATAAGATGTTTATTTAACGTTTAATTTTGTCATGTTAGTCAGTTCGCCACTGATAATCAGATGTTGCTGTGGGATTCCTGATGAATTCTCTTTCGTTTTATTTCTTACAGCTTTACAAAAAGTCCTACAAAACCTGCTTAGACGTACAACATCACATTCGTCCCTACTCCCTGCCGCCGTTCCCCATACGTGACATCATCACCACGGTGCCGCGTCCCCTCTTCCCTCCGCTGCCAGGGATCATCGGGGGCGACTACGACCAGCGACCAAACCTCCCACGCGGCCTCCTGCGACCTCGCCACGACCCCATCGGCCAGCTTGTGGATATCTCCTCAAGACATCCAGGACGACCCCGTTTGGATTTCCGCAGACCAGGAGGAAGATCGGCAAACATCCGGAGAGGATTCATCTGAGGGTCAATTCCAGAACTGAAAAATAAAAACACAACAAAACAGTTTATTAAAGTCTGTTTGGTTCCGAAGCTCCAAAGATGAGGCTGAAAGTGAAAATACATTAAAATGGATTTCAGGTCTCAAAGACATGAATGTTTCCACTAAGATGACACAAATCTCTAACTGTCTAAAAATGAAAGAAAATTTACTTTAAAAAATGTAATAATATTGAAAACGAATCTCCTTAGATGTTCTCCAAGTAGTCAGCCTTTATGCTTCTAAATGAGACAGCAGGACTCAGAAACACAAACTACAGGTGAGGTTGCTGCTCAATTAAATTTCTTAAACAGAATCAAACATCTTATTGTGGCAGATTTATATAAAAAAATATTTTCATCATTGGCAAACTAATGAGCAAACTAAAAACTTTGTTTTGTGTTCAGGTTCTCTTGTAGTAATAATTTTCCTTTGAGTATTCAGATGTGAGGCTTAGCAGCTTTAATAAAATACATCAGACCAAATATTTTTATTTACAGTGTCTTCTAATGAAATTAATTTGAACTGAACAAATACAATGGATCGTTTGTCAGTTCCTTGTGGGATTTATAAAAATGTATTATGTTTGGTTTTTAAAATCAATCTCTTCTACTCTTCTCCAGCTGATAACTTGAATAAATTAAGTGGATAATCACTAAAAAAAATATTTTGTGATTTATTATGACCAGGCATCACCATTACCTAGTTTTTCTATTGCAAACTGTTAACTGCCTTGATAAATAAACATACAGTGGAATGAAAAGCAGGACATTTTCTGTCGGCCATATTTTTCAGAGTAAACATCAGAATTTCAAAAAGTATCTTTAACACATAAATGAAGGTTAGATTTTACAAAGTTAAATCTACCTGTAATCATATTTTATTCACCTGGATGAAATATAAATTCTATTTTGTATAAATATTTGTACATTTTCAGCACTATATTTCACTTTAACTCGCATGGTTCAGTGAGGGAAATTGTTCACAAATTGCTTTGATGACATATATAGTCCAGGTTTTCCTTCTCCTTGCCAGTGTCTGGAGACCATTGCAAATGACGTCATCTTTTGTCTGGAAAATTAGGGGTGCGCTTGTTTAAACCGGGACATTTGAGCCTGCGGAGAGGTGCAGTTCAGGCGGGCGGAGCTTGATGTGGTGTAACGATGAATATTGTCAATGGTCAGATACTGACTTTGTTCCCAACCGACTGTGTGTGAACAGGATCCAGGTAACTGACACATCAGCTTCACGGGTGTTAACCGTTGTTTTAACGGCTGGAGAGTCAAAACGGGTAGCTTAAATTTACTTTTGGTGCTGCTTGAATGTGACCCTTTAATTAGCTGCTTATTAGTGTGTATTTTATAAAGAAAATTGCCTTGTCTGTCTAATACAGTGAGAACCAGGACTTTACTTAGTCCAAATGATTTTTGGTCCTATTTCAGCTCCGTTGTACGTGAACGTGGCCGCCATTTTGGAGATGGAAACACGAGTCACTTGGACTACTGAGGTGACCAATATTGCTAAAAACTATTAACAATTAACAACAAAATATCTTTGTTTTCGTCCAGGTGAGTATAAGTATATATTTTTTTACCTTTAGTGTTGATTGTTTTACAATAATTAAAAATGCTGTCGAAATCTAAATTTTGATTATAAGACACGGGCACTTAAAATAAATTCTACTATTTCGTTCTTTTGTAACAGTTTGCCTAAAGAACTTTAATCAATTTGTCTCTAAATTCTAATACTTTGTATTTTTTGTGTGTTTTAAGCGCTTTTTTGTCACATAAGTTTGATTTTGAGAAGTCTTAGATTTAAAAAAAATTGCTTTTCTGTTATTTCCACATAATCTTGATTTTTCTTAAAGTACTAACATTTTCCCTCTTTAGCATTTATTATTTATTAATTAAGCTGCATAATTTAGTCGTTCAGGGATTTTATACAAGTTCGTTTCCTTATTTTTATTTTGTTCAGGAGGACCCAACCTTCAATGTCCCTGGATTTAAGGAGTAACAGAATCGTCTGCGACACCTCTGCTGCTCTCGGTTCAGTTTACGTCTCTGCGCCTTTTAGCTGTCCTGTCTCTTTAAGGCCTTCATGTTACCGGAAGTGCGAGGGGTGTTTCCAGCTGATCTGAACAACAGAAGTAGCAGGATCTCCCTCCTCACACCGACCTGTCTACTGTTGTTCTTGGCCACCGCAGCACCGCGCACCGGCCCTGACCTCCAGCGGCCTCTTGGCGCCAAGAATACAATCTAATCCGGAGTAAGTTTGAAGGAGAGCCGGGGGGCATCCCGGTGTCCCCCCCTCTCTGGTCCTCCTTGTAGCCGTTAGTTAGCTGCGGTGAACCGGTACCGTGGGCTGCTGTTAGCCCGGACTGTCATGATCCCAGCTCGGAGATGGCGTCCTTCCCCGGTTTGTGTAAGGCTGTCGGACCCGCGGAGGAGGAGAACGGAGAGCTGGACGGCTCCCTGCAGCAGATGCTGAAGGCCATCGCCGACGAGAGGAACCGACTCAACAGCCGACAGGAGGTCAGCGGACTCGGTGAGTCTGATCCTCCGTGGACCTGACGCTGTTTGCGGGAGCTGAAGGCTGCGTGTCTGACACTTTATATCCTGATTTATTTCTGGAGTCAGAGTCCATGTAAGCCTTCTAATCGCTTTATATGTGCCACTATTTGTTGTTCCATTTATCTTTGTCCTGCTTTGTTTCCAACTTTCTGAGCTTCAGACTGTATCCAGGGCCGTACCAATGTTTTTAAGAGACTTCAACTATGGGCCCCATTTTATTTTAAAAGTGAGGATATTCTTTTATTGTCCCTCAGTGTGGATATCTGTACGTGCAGAAAAGTGACTGGCAAATGAAAGGTAAAAAATGTATTATTAAAGTATACAAAACAAGATATTGTAAAGTAAAACTTAAAACATGTACCAGACCACCAACAACGCAGGTGTGACTTGTTAATTTGATAAAATAGCATTTCAGAATTAAGAAATTTTATTTTGTAAATCAAAGCACAAATATTGAGTTTCTTACATTGAACAGAATGAAACAGGCCAGAGTTTATCTCAGCTGGTAACGAGATGGAGGCATCTACAACAACTGATTGTTTCCCAAAGAAAGAGAACTTTAAGTGACGTGAAGATTCATGTTTTTTGCACATTATGCCATAAAATGTCAATTTGCTTTACTAATGAAGCTGAATACAATGTTAGCAACTTTTATTTAGACTGAGCAGAAGCTTTCATGTGTTTTTATGTAAATTAAAACTCTACAGTTTTCTCTCATTTGCTAATTTTGTTGTAAGTTTTTTACTTCTCATTTTGCACTCAACTAAAGCCAATTTATAAATGATCCTTCCTTAAAATGTTCATGTATCCAAACCTGAAAAACGAAATGTGTTAATGTTCACTGTTTTAATTCAACAATATCCACTTTTCAGACATACACATGCTGTGTCTACTTAAATTCAACATAGCTGCTTTAAACTGGTCTGGATGGAAACTCTTGTGGTTTGTTCCTGTTTTTGGAGCTGGAGTTCTTCTGCTCTGCTGGTTTTCAGATCCTTGGTAAAAGAGGAAGCTTTACAAATGTAAACTTTACCCAACTTTGGAAGAAAAAAAAAACTATAGTGAGACACTGAAGTAAAGAAGTAGTTGCGGGAAAAGTAAAAGTTTTATTTTTATATTTCAGAATGAGTTTATTTAGAGTCATAGAGTCATTAGCAGCAACACAGAAAGCTATAAAGATGTTCCTGTGAGCGAAATGGCAGAAATTAGCTCTGCAGTTTTGACAACTATAATGCAAATAAACCTCAGGGATCAGTGTCATAATTTGATTAGAGGACTAAACATAGAGAATGATGAAATAAGGCAGTTATTACTATACCAGATGTTCATTCAATAACATTTTAATTAGTTTTCTAATGTAATGTTTTCTCTTAAAGGGCATATTTAAAAAACTCCAGATTTATTTTAACAAATTTAATTTAAGCTTTCAGCCTAAATGAGATTCTAAATCCATACATTACTGATTTATAGTAGCATTAATAGTTTAAGAAAAAGTCTCTGGGAGATTCATGACACCTGAACACAGTTTAAATGTTTTATCTTTCTGTTTGTGTGTTAATTAATGATCTAATAATTGAAAGAGGCAAATGTAACGGTTAAAGTTATGAGAAATAAATAGAAAACTTTGCTAGGTAACTGTAACATTTAGAGGAAGTTTGGGCTTCCTCTAAATCTTTAAGGTTTTTTCAGGGAGACGTCACACAAACCGAAGAAGCTAAAGGGGTCAAAGGCCACATTTCTGAAGGATCTATTAGTTCAAACAGCAGCAACAAGAGAAATTACTATTAACAACGAATTCAGTTAATTTAGGAATAATCAGACACTGGGTTTCAATTCAGTTCCAAAAAAGTTTTTTTTAAATTTAGGTTCTAAATGAAACAGTGATTTACTGATATACTGATAGAATAAAACAAGTTTGACAAAACAAGATTTGGTTTAATCAATCCAACAGATTTCTGTTTTTGTTGATTTTCTGCATACTTGCTTTATGATAAGTAATAAAATAACATAATTAAAAGTCAGGATTGTAATTTATTTTTTTTATAATTGTAATTTTCTGTATTTTCTAACAAAAACTTTTTTATCTGCTGCTTTAATTATTGGCCACCTTCATGAAGAACATATGTGTAAAGTCTCAGAACGTCTTTTCAGGCGAATAGAAGCTGTTTGCAGCAGTCAGACTGTCCTGTTAGACTCTGAATTGATCCAATCATCCTGAATTCACACAAACATTCCCCAGCTGATGGAGAAGTGATGGCTGTGCAGTTTGTTGGTGTTTCTGCCCTGTTTTATCAGCCCTGATGCAGACAGTCGGTGCTGTTTGTTTGGTGTGATGCATAAATCAATCGAGCTCTGTTTGAAAAGCAATGACTTCATCACAGCTCGTCGCGCCGCCGCTGCAGGAAAAACGCTTCCTGCTGCTGAGTCCCTCCATAAATTCATGAGCTTGTTTCTTTGCTGTCCCAAAAACACCCAGCACTATTTTAACTTTTGCAAAGTATTGAGAATTTTTGAACAAGTTGCCATTTTTAAATGTAGAAATTTGTCTTTTTCTTTTCTTTGTCTTTGAAAGTAGTTGGGGAAAAGATATTAAACAAACTGTGCAGTTAAAAAGTCTATGGTCTGAGAATTTTCCTAATTTAGATTTTGTTGCCGAAATGGGAGTTTAAAATAAACTCAAACATTAAAAGCCTCAGCTGTGTTTGATCAATCATTTTCAGTACATGAGCCAGCACAGTTCAAGAGTAAAGTGTTTGTAAAAATAGAAATTATTAAAAAAGCCTTTCAAACAAACAGGCATTCAGTGCTTTTACTGATAAATGTTTAAATATTACAAAGAGCACAACATCATTAGAACCTCATTGCAGTGTGATTAATTTGCATTATTGTAATAATAACCCGACCCTCTGCTGTGCTAACTAAGCGCTTTAAGCTCCGCCCACCAGAAGAAACCAGATGATTGTGGCCAATCATTGAAGACAGTTTAATTTCTCTTGGCTGTTATTGTTAGTTTTAATGTAAAATAATAAGAAACAACCTGTGTTCATTTTGGTTTCACTTTAATCCGTCCTAGCCTGATTTGAAAAAACAAAAACAATGAAATCCTTCCCTAATCAAGATGATTGTTTTGTCTCAAGCCAAGTCACATCATGAAGACCAGATGCCTCCATCCATCTACTAAAATTAAAACGGTTATCTCACTGAAGGTGGAAAAAAAAATCATTTAATTTTCTGGGCTGGAAAAGGTTTGACTAGACCAGAAGTAAATCCATTTATTTGGGCTCCATTCTGGCTAGAAAGTGGAGTTATAATTCATAGGGAAGCGAATGTGGAGTAGACAAGTTAAAGTCTTGTAGTTGAAGCATATCTGAGCTTTAAAAGCAGAACTTTAGTACTTGAGGAAGTGAGCAGCTGATGTGTTCTCATGTCCTTGGATGCTCTGCAGGCTGCTGACTCAGCACTCTTAAAGCAAATTACCAAAAGTGACTCAGGCCTTTACTCACATCACACAATGGCAACACAGTCACAACTATCATTTTCATAGTCAGTAATAATTTTACTCTTTAATTTCCATGTTTAGCGTCTTAGAGAGCATAAAATCTCCAACCAATAAATCACCACTATTCCTTAATTTGTATTCAGGACTCCAGGGTTTCTCTCAGTGTATTATAAGCCTGGCAGCCCACCATGCTTTACTAGCCCCGCCGTCAGGCTAGGCGTTGCTTGTTTTCATTTCTAGGGACAATTAAAAAAAAATATATATATATATATATATTAGGGATGAGCCGATCAGGTTTTTTCCTACCGATACCGATCACCCCTGAAGGCCGATCGCCGATTCCGATCCCCGATACCGATCACATAATTATTATTTATTTTTTATTATAAACACTACTGTTGCATTATGTAGAAAAAGGAACCATGAATTCACCTTAATTTAGACAAAAACTTGTTTTTAATAACTTTTCCAAGAAGAAAACTAAACA